>JAOALB010000166.1:0-112695 GCA_025331125.1 Mycogone perniciosa
CATCCCTGACCTCTCTGTCAACATAAACCCACGAACCTCGGTTTATCCCTTGAGAATCAACCCGGATCGTCACACTTGGACCCTTTATGCGGCCATAAGAGGGTCGGGTCGTGATATCCTGGCAGAGAGATTAAGATATAAAGACTTCCAGGAATACTATAAACGTTTCAGATATAATAGAGAATTTATCTGTAAATGCAGTAAATTAAAAAGGCAAGGCTATTTTACAGAATATAGAATAGTTAAGCCTTTCCTTTTAAATATCCTTTTAAAAGAGACCCCCCTCTTTTATTTACTTAGACTTACAGGAAGTAAAGCCTTTTAGAAACCAGTGGAGGAAGCAGACTTTTATAGCCCTCCCTTAACAGAAACAGATTAACACTACCTAAATTAACCCTCTTCCCTTTATAAATTGAAACTCAGCAAACAGCGGCATAAGCCGCCAGCTCCTGACATCCTATTGCCCATAAAGGATTTGTGTAACTAGCTTACTTAGTGGATGTAAATAATAAAACAAACAAACAAACAACAAACAAGTATGGGAGGTTGAAGCAAGAGATCAGCTACCATTAGACCTTCCTGACGAAGGTACTCCAGGATGGCATAACACAACAGTTAAACCAAGGGCAGCCTTTTGTGATCTGTTTTGGCAAAACAACTGCCCATCTGCACCAAAGGTTGGGAGGGGATCCGTTAAGGAAATGGGCAAATAGTAGATGTTTTTTTGAACACGTTGATGCATGATGACTCGTTGTATTCTCCTAACCGTTCTACAGCGTCGGCGACGTTGAACTCTTGGAGCTCAGCAGCCTAGTTCCCAGGGCTGTTGTCCTCTGGCAGTTTAATGTAGTTGATGCAATTAGATTCTTAGGCCAATACTTCGTACATCAGCTTCTCATGCTTTGATATCTTCAACAAATCCTGTATTTAGTTTATATAGGCATTGAAGCTTATGTTGACAAGATTTATTTGCAATGTAAAATGAGTGGCGGTGTGATGAACCACAGAACCATGTGCCAATGAAGAATAGTAATAACCAGGCGTTCTATAAAGCTGTTTTTGATGTAATGTGGAGCTGTCGATCATATACTTACTGGGTAAGTTAGATAATCTTATTCAAGGTAAAACAGCTTTTCACTTAGGTTTACTTCTGTATTATCAGGGCCTAGGTTCTTAGCTTGGACGATCGGGACACTAATCAAGGCCCTTGGCTAGGGGGGAAGTTCTACCACTATCTTCCGCCAATGTCAATATTCAACAGCTTGGCACGCACAAATCATTATACAGGGCTCAATTTACATATATGTACGAAGCATAACAGTAATATGATCATCTTTCGCAATTATAGGCCCTGGATGAGCATGTCCTGTGACCTGTAGCATGTTGAAGACAAGCAAGCACGATATAAACCACTCCGTGATGAAACAACAGCATGCAATAAACACTGGGAGAAACTCATCTAAAATGACCCCCACGAATGATTTTATGAACATATCATCGGGCTGCTGGAGCTGAAGTGCCTCAATACAAACTGGACTTCGCATCCCGCGGGTTTTCCAAGTTTAGTGCGCCACGAGTAGGCTAATGCTAATAGTCAATGGCCAGCATGGCCTTTGCCAGCTTGATCCTCTGTAGCTAGTATCTATTTTGTCAGTGGTTGAATTTTTGGGCTGCAACTCGGCCTAAGGCTGAATTGTGAAGACTCCATGACGACATTCTGACACAACACAGTGATCATTTCAGCTTGCCATTAATAAACAATTTGTATAGCTCCCTCGTACTTCGTACACGTGTATGAATATATCTATATCGTGAAGCCGTCGTCGTGATTCTGGGCCAGCAAGGTCGCATTGGTGACGTTCTACACTGCAGCAGCGAAGCGAACAGCAGCGAAGCATCACTCTAATTGACCAGAGCAACGTATCATCATCTCTGTGGTGTAGCTTTTAGATAGCACTCCTAAGTACTAGTCAATTCGCTTATGTCCGTAATTCGCCAAACTTGGCTCACTAGACGCCTTGAATGCCCGTCGTCATCGTCAGGTTGTTGTCTTATGCGTTGGAACCCAACTGCGACGCACCCTTCATACTAGTTGCCTCCTTAATATCCACGGTCTATTTCGCCTCACTCTATGAAGAATCCCTATTGACCCTATTCATATGAGCTGTGAAGTCAAACAACGTCATGGTTTTAACAAGGATTTTTCCTATTCGCAGCCTTGGCTTTTCAATGACCTTTAGGAAACTTGGACACGTATCCTCCCCAAATTAGCGAATGATACCCTATCTTATCACCAAGATGCCTTGATACCTTAACATTGACCGAATACCGAACATAAGTGGCCCACATGTTTCGTTCATCCCGCTGTGCTATCATCAGTTCAATGGGATTTTTATACCCTATATTGGCAATGCAAGTATGCATATGCAACTGTGGTCGCCTTACGAATTACACACATGATTCCAAAGGCAAAAACTAAAATTATAAGTCTAATCTCTTCTAAACGAATCATCTCCGTACATGCTCAATACTTTGAACCCTCCCCTTGCCGTCGGTGTAGCGAAAATCTTTTCTCTTTCCTCCACTCTCTGCTCACTACTTCGTACTATTCTCAATGTTTTATGCTGAGACATGGGAGATGGGTTATTATTGGTGCGGATCATAGCTGCTAGTACATATTTTGGATATGGCGGTGAAAATCCCCCTTGTTACCATCAAGAGAGGGCTGAAAGCTGAAATGAGGCTTCCCCCACCGAGTTTATGGGCTTGGTTAGTGGGAAGATACTCTGTAGTATGTGGGAACTTGCCTAATCCCGTGATGTAGCTACATGGGACTTGTCTCCTCCCATAGGATGACATGGGAATTCGTCTTCTTGTTACTTTGTACGAAGTACATAGGGTGATATATGGGATCTGTCTCATCCCACCACATAAGGTGGGCTGATAATAAGAAGTCCCAAGGCCATTTTGTGGTCTTTCAAAGGAAATGTTCCAGAATGAGTATAATTTTCTTTTTGTGAAGTACGTAGTCCTTTTTCTAAGACAATCGAGTACACTATCCTTGGTTGCCCTTGATAGTTTGAGTGTTGACAAAGGCCACTTTGAAATAGTTCGTTCTCGATGATTTAATTAACGTTGTGTAATCTGATACACAAGAATGAGCTATACGGGTTGTTGACTTCCTGATTTCTACATTATTGTATATTCGAATAAAGTAAAGAAGCCATAGATGGTTGTGTTAGAAAAAACAACTAGGAAAAATAGGTAGACTTCCTCATATCATCCATAAGCCGGCTATAGCCATTGTTTCGGATAGTTTAGAACTCTGTGGACAGCTACGGTACCTTTGTTGGCAGTTGGTAGCTACTGTTGGTCTTTAGGATAGGCCTGGTGACAGCATAAGCAACCCGTGCCACAGGGATGCACAAAGCAATAGTAGATACAGGCCAAGCCTATAGTCCGTTTATATACCACCCTGGTTGTCAGGACTTACCTACCACTTCTTGGGATTTTTTGTCCGAGTCAAGTCTCGCTTAACACTGATAACTTGCTTGTTCCATTGGGTTCTATCTATATGTGGTCTTTATAACCCTGTTGGCCGGGCCTTGTTGCACTTCCTCTTCAGGGAACCTTCCCAGCCTCTGGCGTCTCTCAGTATCAGGCGAATAGGCTATATATAACAGTTTGAGAGTATAGACTTTGTATACAGCTAAGAAATGAATTGAATAGAAAACTCTCGTTATTGTCGATTAGATAGGCAACTCGACTTCCTAAATTTATATGAACGGGTCAAAATGAGACTGTGGTTAATATACTTTCGACTTATAGTTCCAGTCTAACATATATAGAGTTCCTCCAGAATAACCCCAGAGATGTTCTTCTCGAAATGTATTAATGACCGTGAGATTACCTCGTTTTTGTCCTACCAGTTTAGACTTACACGGGTTTCTTTCTATCTATAGACACATGGGGGCGTAGATTCCAACAGAGCTTCGAATGGAATGACAAAGCAGGAATCCAAGTAATTTTGAAAACCGTACCCCGTAGGATTTGTCTGCCTGCCAGGCATCAGAGGAGGCTGGTTCTATCACAACATCCCAACACCACATTTCGGCTGGAAGGCACAAAGGCCAAGACGGAATGCTCGGATTCCGAAGCAATCCCTCAAATGCAAACGTTGCCTGTTTTATGCGAAGATGGCTGCGGCCGAACGTTGCGCGTCCTCGCTGACACATTCTGCTTATGGACGAGGCGCATGATATAATACGACGCTACGAAGTACAGACCTAGGAAGGTCAGCCGCATCATACAATCTGGCATAGCCGCCTCGCAGCTGAAACAAATTCCTTATTGAAACAGTTTCTGTTGCCTTGCATGCTGCCTGGCAGGCGACAAAGTTTAATGATCGGAAGAAACCGAAGAGGAACGCTCCGAGTGTTTGCATGTTACGGAGTAGAGTACTCGTATTAATAACTCCTTGCAGACGCAAATCACGCGCCATATCGGCTATGCACGCGGTTCCTGAAAGTGGGCTATCTGATCTAAGATGAGTTGCCTTCGAACATTCGCGAGCCTTTCTAGAAATACACCCATATTCCGTGGTATTGTGGGGTAATAATGAGGACTAGTATTAGTAGTATTAGTATGCAGACACGTGGGTCCATTTGTTTGCCTCGTTCCCCCTCCCGAAAGCTCCGGCAATTTATTAATTAAAGACTCGTATGTCTTACGGCAGTCAGACGAGGCAGAAGAAGGCATCAGGCTGAGAACCGCTCTTCGATGATGGCGTACGGAGTACTAATTGCCGCTTTGGGAAAATTATGAGTAACGAAGCACACACTTTTCGTAAGCCACGACGAGATGCAATGTCATGGCTAACTAATGATGATTCCCAATTTACATACTGGTACACATTACTTCGTACACCGCCATGAGGCAATTATAATCCATTACGGAGTACTATTTCTAGAGATAGCCCAAGTAGCCAATCAACAGGTCCTTGATATGGCGTCATGGAGCTTTCTGCGAGAGGACTTCACTGCTTTATTAGCTTCAAGCGCACGATGAGTTATCAGGCAGCATTCGCCTCGCTTTCGCAGACCGTTATTTCACATGACAAATACCAAAGACGAGCTGAAGTGCGAAATGCATGGTCAATGTCTTTTATATTTGTTGATCTTCTTTGATCCTTGGATGCTGATGTCTGTCTCTTTTTCTTCTCTCTTCCTTCCTTTTGGGTCGTTTATCAACAACTCACGAAGCATCATAACGATCGATGTAATATTCTTAGTACGAAGTATTACAGTGGGGAGAACTAAATAATAATGGAGGCTTGAAAATACTCGTACTATATGCATACAAGAAGGCAACCACGCTAATGCACTTACAAGTAAGTACGGAGTACTCCGTAGTCTAGTACATATTACAGTACACCCTTAATTATTGGCTGGTGACATCACTCAATTCCCAGGTAGTGCTCCGCACTACCACCAATATTACTTCGTAGGACCAGTACGAGTACATTGTCGTGCGTAAAGTAATATACATTCTACTACGTACAATGTACGGAGTAGTATGGAGCAGTCATGTTTTTTTTTGCTCGAGTTCCAGTACTTTATACGGAGTACTTCTTAATACTGGGTAAAACACTTTCGGTATGATGAACCTTGATGGTCAAGCCCAAAAAGCCGTGAGATGTGAATCAACAACCCCTGCATTCTTTCACCAGTGTTATGTACGGAGTACAGAGTACTTCGTACATACTTCGTACAACTTCATTAGATAACACCTTCTAGACTTCTCAACCATTTCGGTGACTCTGCGGCGAGCCCCTTTCCATCTCCATTGGTAGACATCTCCATCTCCAAATTGGTAAACAGGTCTCATTCAGAGTCCGTATGACAACGTCATGAGGCCTCTCGCTTCTGAGCCAGACGCCTCGCAGTTCTCACATGCTTGTACTCCCACACCTTGCCCACCTCACAGCCTCGTGTACCCAAGTCGTGAAACCCAACCTGTAACCTCATCCATCCATATCTAGTATCGGGTCGTGAGCCTTCCGGGCCGTCACACGCGAAGTGCCGCCTATTGCACATCGATGTCACACATAATTGGTCGCCTTGCCGCGGGCCGCCTTACGAAACTGCGCCAACGCATGTCTTTTACTTTGCTCGAAATACTCTCGTAGCCCTCGATGCAGCATCCATGTGGGTGTATGTGTGCGGCAACCGCAGCATCTATTCATTTCTGGAACTCTCTGCATAAGTCCACCATCGTCTCACGAGCCTATGCTCACGTTCATTTACAATGTCTGCGATGGACGACGATGAAATACCCAAGGACCAATCTTGCCAGTCTTGCCAAGTCAAGACATTATCAAACCCCATCAGCAATAGTAATGAGGAGGAAAACAAAGCATGTACACGCCCACGCGCCCTGTACAAATCTTCCCATCAAGTAAACAAATAATATTGAGGTGCAACGTGTTGAAACGCCCTTGGCAGCTTGTATTTGCATTCAGAAGCCAAGGCCAGCACCACTCCGAGCAATTGCGGACAAGGAAGAAAACAGAAACCAAGTGGATGAAAAGCAAAAAAGATAGTGGACAAGAAGTAAATGAACCTGCGTCCAAACCCGATGGACTGATCCCATGAAATGAGACTCACTAAAACAACACATCGCCAAACCCCATTATCCCATAACATCCACTCTAAGGATATAGAACTGCGCACCTTTCCTTTTTCTTCTTTTTTTGTTTTTGTTTTGAAAACCGAGACAGAGAGAGTCTGAGCTTTCCGTATCCGATGCAATCCATACATGTGCCCGCTCAGTTGACGCCGGCATCTGGGACAAGAATATCCTCCTGATCCTCCTGGGTATCCACGATAGTCGCCTCGGGGGCATCCAAATCGATGTCATATTCAGGGGCAACCGAAAACGTTTGGGATTTGTCGTCCCATCTCAGCCATTTATTCAGGCTCGCGATTCTACACCCGAGCCACAAGATCCTCTCCTTTCGTACCTCCATCATCGAGCCCTGCTCAAAGTACTTCTCATCCTCATCGACTGTCTCAAAGGAGAACCAGTCATTGGGGAAATAATCTTCCGTGTAAATGAGGCCCCGCATTGCATAATCCTCCGGTAATGGACGTGGAATGTCGTTCTTTGGTGCCCC
This sequence comes from Mycogone perniciosa, assembly GCA_025331125.1. Lineage (NCBI taxonomy): Eukaryota > Fungi > Ascomycota > Sordariomycetes > Hypocreales > Hypocreaceae > Mycogone > Mycogone perniciosa. The sequence continues at coordinate 7,175 of JAOALB010000166.1, forward strand.
TGGGAATTCTTCGCTGGTTATACGAAGCTCGGATTTGCAAGACTGCTTCAGGTAATTTAGCATCATGGCCGTTAATTTCCATGGAAAGTCCCGCTCAAGATAGGACATGGCAACAGGGAACCGTGACATGTGGCGCAAGAAGACCAGTTGTGTATGAAGATAAGGGAGGATATTCATATCTCCCCATCGATGTGTGATAATTTCGTATGTACGAACGACAAAGGAAAGTGTTTTCAAAAAGGTCTCTCCAGGTGTCAATTTCGGTGTAGAGCCCCCCTCTTTGGCAGTGCTAGACTTGTCAACCTTTTCAGACTTGTCAGACTCCTCAGGTCGCTTTGACGTAATTGCATGTTTGAGAACATTGGACTCATCCCCATAGCCAAGAAGAGAACATCCGAGGGAGATTCCAATAAAATATCTGTTGTGATGGTTAGTAAATTAAGGTGAGAACATTACGCATTTGTTTAGCGTGGTGACTTGCCCTGGTTCCAGCCAACCTTTGGTTATTCTAGCTATGTGTCCATCCAACAGTTCAAAGAATTGTTTCATTGAAGGCTCTAGCTGGTCTTCACACTTGCCAGAGAAAAAGATTGCATGAACACGAACGAAAGCGGCATCAATAGGCTCCAGACGCGGCGAGGTCGAGCTCAAAACCGGGTCAAATAGAGTCATTATACTCTCACGTGCGCTCAGAAAGGGAATTGGCACGCATAGTGATTTTGTGTAGTAGTAAACCTGTTGCAAGGCGTTTGGCCGGGCGAGAATTGCTAGGTGATGATAGAGGCGGCCCGTTGTTGGCGATTTATCTGAAGCCTTGCTATACCAATACCGCGAAACGGACGTCCATGTCTCTCGGTCCCGAATGTCGTCGTCTTCAATTGCCATGCGGTACCTGCCCAGATCGCCAAGGCATTCTATCCACGTATCCTCAAAAGCAGGCACCGTCTCGTAGAGGAGAGCCATCATGCTGTAGGCAATGTAAATGAACGTGAGCATAGGCTCCAAAGAAAATGGCAGTTTGTGCCTCAAAAGCTCCAGAAAGGAATGGATTCCGTGTCGCCACATCCTCGCTGGCATTGCATATTTCGCGGCTAGACGGCGAAGGGCCGGACTCGCGGATGGATGTTGACTGGCTAAGAAAAAGTCGTGATGTTCGTGTAGTAGAGTGCGGTGCAAGGCGATCAGTGCTTGCCACTGTTCGTTGCTTAGTTGTCGCAGGGTATCCTTGTTGGATGATTGGACATTGTCAACTTCTATGCATTTGCTTTCTACCATGACAAGACCAGCATAGATGCCCTTAACCTCGGCAACAAGCTGCTCCTGAGAAATTGGCCTCGTCTCCGGTTGAAGAATCATTTGCAACATTGTTAGGGTCGAATCCTCTGATGACTGGTCTTGGGAAGAGTCTTGATGTGGCTGCGACTGGGGCTGTTGAAGTTGGGACGGGAGTTGTGATTGCCGGCTGTGTCTTGCCTGAGGCGAGCGCTTCACATGTGAGGAAAGACCAGGCTGCGGCGCTCTCGATTGTGGTGTCCTCGGCTGCTGATCATCATCCGGAGACCAGAGCTGTCGAGCGCTTGTGCCTTTTATACCACGTTTAAATTCTCGCACGTTTTCGACTTGTTTCCCCCTGTTCCGACTGGGAGTTGACGGTGGCGGTGGCGAGCTCGGGGGGGAACACAGCTTCTTATCATCGTGTTCGTCGTTGTCTGCCTGGCCAGCGGCTTCATTTTGACATTCCAAAGCTGCAGGCCCAGACCTCTTTCGCGACCTCCTGGCCTGGTTATGGTGGTCGCCAGGGCCAGCAGTTGGATTCCTGAGGATCCCGTGGTCAATTAGACGAATCGAGGGTGTATGCGGGGGAGAAGGTAACGCACTGAGGTTTGGGAGTGTTTATTCTCATCCTCTCAAAGGCCGCTTTGATGTCTGCTTCGTCCTCAAGGTCCGGGTGGTTGCCGGTATCGTTCTGGACGTGACTTTTGAACCCATCGATGGTTGGTGGCCGGACATCGGCATGGCAAAGCGGACAGTTCAGCTGCCGTGAACTGCTCCTGAGATAGTCCACCCAACTCTTGGATATATCTGATTTGCCTGGTGCAGCCATTTTGACAAGGGTATGGCATACAGTATCGACTCGGAGGGGACGTAAGACGCGTGCGGGAGGTCAGATCGACGAATAGCAGCAAGCGCCAGCTGCAGCAGTTCGCGCGCACCTGTTTCGGATTCTGCAGGCAGAGACTCGAGATGCTGGGTCTGTATCGACGGATGCGATTGACGTTCAGGCTCCTGGTGGCGGGTGTTTGTGTCGCCACGATACGTAATTCGGCTGAAGAAATTGGACATTCAGGGCGCAGCTGCCCCATTAAACACGTTCGTTAGCATTGCAATTGTAGAAGTAAGGATCCCTATCACGGATGCAGGGGGGCCGGCTCCTCGCTTTGTTGTATCGATGATGCTGATCAACGCGGAGAGTGCCGCTAAGTGCGCGAACTGGTCGCCTTATTGAGGCTCTGCCCACTAGCGGACCGCCACTTTCGTTCTTTGGTGCTATCTAGAAAAACATGAACTCACGGTAATATTCCAATTATACTTGATCGATTTGTTTGTGTTGCCGGCTCCGAAGCGGAAAGGAATCCCGCAGAAAGAAAGGAAGAAAGCAGGAGAGAGAAAGAGAAAGAGAGAAGATGTAACAAAACTAGAAGACGAGCTGATGTTGTGTGCTTTGTAGCTTGTTCAGTTTTCAGTTTTCACCCTGGGTCCTATCCAACTTTATATAATACAGGACTGATAGGTCGCGGACTAGGCTAATCCCTCCCTCCTTGCTCTCCAAAAAAGTGCAGTAAAAACCTGATGCTAATAACTATCCTTTTCCACATCGGACCACTACTTTCTACGACTCTAACTAAGAATATTGTCTACATTGCGTGTGACAGCAAGAAGTCGAGCCCTGCCCTTAAAACCCTCACGAGCTCTTATACTCCGTACTTCCTTCAAATATGCTCTCTCTTTCGAGTCTACACCCATCCAGCAGCATCTCTCGGTGACCAAGCTACCTTCTCGGGTATATCTGCTTCGATTCACCCCTAAATCTGATGTTTCAGCGTCATTGCCCAGGCCATTGGGTGTATCACAGATATAGCCCAATGAAGCGTGTATCACGAGTCCAATTCTGATCGAAGCTTCTCGACTGCCATGCATGCCAGCTTATCTCGGATCGCGGGATTGGGAGCTTCATCACCGAAAGTCCGAAAAGGTTTGGCTCCGATTCAGAGATAACAGCCATTGATCCCTCCTTAGGCTATCAATGACAGATCTCTGGCCCCTGGGCGGTGAGCTCAGACCAACAATACAAAGGTAACCGAGGCTGACGTCTGTTATACAGCAATAGAGCAGGGTATGGTCGCCTAGTGATCCTGGATATTGATTGGGAGCACATACATATAATAGCTCCCAGTCGGTCTATCAGGCGCGCACACATGCGCACGCCGTTGCCTCGAATACAATGAGAGAGCTTTCAGGCATGGCGAATGGCTTGTCAGAATTTACGAAAGGATCCTCTGGCATCTTTGGAGCCACTCTAGGGTCGGCAACCTCACCTCCCTCACGTCCATGAGCTGTCACAAAATACGCATATTCGCAAGTCATTAACTTCCCTTAGCCGCATCACTCTCACCAACCGTTTTAGATCAAGTGGTCATGCTCATGATGCCATTAATTCGCTGCCATTTACACGACGCCGGGTAATTTTACAACCTCCAATAGACTAGCTGTCAACGAAGCCTCACGTTCCGATACCTAGGAGTGGTCATTTACCGGGGACTGTTTTTGCGACACATGAACGCGCGTATGTGAAACAAAGGGTATATAAAAGACTGAGAAAGGCAACTCTCAACATCCAATAATTGTTCATTTCCGTCCGTTGAGTGGCGGTGATGGGTTGGATCCTTGACCAACAGCAAATGAACGCAGTCAGATCATGAATCACAAATCACAAGCCCAAGAACTTTTGTTCATCTAAGGAAATGTCACCCGATGCCTGCCTGTGAATGGAGAACGCCTCATCACATAAACGCACCTGGCGTGTTCGCGTCAATCATGTGGTCGAATGCTACACCAGGTGATCGAGTTGGCATGGTATGTACTACGAAGGCCACAAGCATTGGATCATTTACGAAAAAAATTGCATGATGTCTTTGCAAAGAGGATTGGACTTGTCCAATGTTGCCCATGTCTATATGATGCTATACCAAGTTTCGCCTCATCGCTGCTTTGGTTCGATTCGATTTATCCTACGTTTTTAGCACATGCACATCGAACGCTACAATGCACACACCTCTTAAGGCCATTAATATTCATTTTTGTACCCTTATTGCCTCATGGCGGAGCCTCTATCTTTCTTCTTCCTTGTTGTTCAATGGCGAGTGGCAAGATATGACCAACCCTGCACAGCTGAGAACATCTTTCGCCACATATCGATCGACTTCTACCTCATACTATCGCCCCAAGACCACCCTGAAAATCCAAACTGACATCTCAGCTGAACCCCCTTGGGGAAATTTGCTGATGTGAAATTCTGAATTAGGAAAAGAAGACAAAAAATGCTAATAACATGTGGACTAGGATACATACATCACATAAAGGATTTATACTTATTTAGGACGGAGTAGATATGTATTACTACTATAAACATAAATATAATTGATATAAATATCCTAATGGTATTTATATTTTATTATATATTTCCTTAAATAATATTATATATATATTCGTATAGTTTATAATTAAAGAAACGATTATATAATAATAATACCATTTTCTTTAAAAAAAATTTACTGGTGAACCTTTTATAGAGACTAGTCTTGTATTAGAGGGGCTCATCCAGCTCTCAGCACGCCACTATCACGTCTAAATGGTATCACGTCTCAATCTCTTGGGCCCTTTGGTTGGTAAGGCAACCGCATCTTTATGTAAAGCAAGAGCAAGTATCCGAAATAATGACCTACAAAAAGAATCAATGAAGGGTTCAGCTATCGCATGGCTCCGATAGTCGGTGATATCTCACGGGTAGCTACTGGCGGTCTGCATAGGCCATGTCATACCAAGCCCTACTATTACTATTGCTAGCCCGTACTTCGCATTTTGATCGAAAGAGAAGGAAGAAGGAGGAAGCAAAGGCTTGCCTTGCCAGCCATGCTTTGTCAATCCTCAACCTGTTGTGATACGTTCAGATGGGACGAAACAGGGGGAGGATCAGCTTAACAAGGATAATACGCGACTCAAGCCCTCCATACGGCCAAAAAAAGGAAGCTGACCTGTGGTGTGTTTGTACTCGTAATTTGCCACGGGTTTGCTTTGTGAAGATAGGCGAGAGACCCACGGTAATTCTGCGGTAGAACAGGAAATTTATCCAAAGAAGCTAAATCATTGAGCCCTAATTCCCAACTAATGACTCTACGAGTAGTAGTAGTACTAGTAGTGCTGGTAGTATGTAGTTGAATCCTCAATCGGAAATGATGCGCATGCTCTGGAGATCACGTTGGTCTCGGATGATCCAGATCCCCTTATGCCTGAGTAGAAACATGTTGGTAAGAGACGTATAAGAGACAGATGCCTTTTCGTCGCCTTAACCTTGACTCCAGCCCCTTTGTCTAACACTTGAGACAGGGGTGAGGGACAGCTGCTAAAGTGCAGCAGAGGCCATTCTTTGCACAGGGCTTCAGAGCTTTCGCCTTCCCTGAGGCAAGTTAGGCTTTTTGAGAGAATTTGTGAAACGTGATCTTTTGGCCTAATCGTATGCGTAACGTGTGCAGACAAGGAATTCCCTGGTTAGAGTGCGGAGTACGGAGCACTCCGGGAAGCTTGGGGGCGGGCAGATAATACTGCTAGGAGCCTCATGTAGTTCTAATAGCGGTGAGGACGCATAAAGCCTAGAATGTATTTAGTTGCCTCGTCTATCAATAGATCCATCAGAGTCTCGTGAGCGTGTTGTGTGTGGACTTCGGTGTCTTTCGTTTGAACCAGCCTCTCATCTAAATTGTTCATACTTGGCAGCCTCCACAATCTTCGCCTCAACTCTCTTGATGGTCTCGGCATCGTATAATTCCTCCAATGGCTTACCGGCCTTGAAGATCTCTTTCTCGTGCCGAGCCCCCTCTTCTTTCGTCATGCAAACCAGGTCCCTCAACCTGATTGCACTGCATTTCTGCTCATCCTTGCCCTCACCGATGACATTCATGCTGCTGCCTTCCGGTTTCCGCCATCGAATCAACACCAACTTCGTCGGAATGCCACTGAGGATACTTCGACCGTGATACAACTCCTCTGACAAGAAGGCCACGTCACCCAAGGTTAACGGCGTCTTCAAGCCAGTTGTACCGGGGACAAAGAGTCGGGCAAGCTTCTCTTCGGAACCCTGAACGTATGTAAGAATGCCTTCATACATTCGTTCGCGGCCCTTGGCTGGCACATAGTCAATGGGATATCCCGTGATCTTCAGGATGACATGGTTTGCAGCCGTCAAGCCGAATATAGCAGGCATTGTTCCCAGAACTGGCAGAATCCTAACACGGAAGTTAGGCATGACTCCCAGATCCCCCACGGAGCCCTTTTGAAACTCCTCCTCGGGCAAGGGAAGCAGCTCGGCCTTGCCTTCGCCTGTCTTCTCCGTTGAGTACACCACTGGGATTCCACTGGTGATTCCCAGCAGCTTTAATCGTCTTCTCGTTGCCCTTGACAGTCCGTCATCTGTGCTTGTGCCAATGTCTCCCACGATGATTCTTGTTGGGTCCCCCTTGCAGCCGGCTCCCATGGAACTGATGACCGGCAAATCGTTATCGTAACAGTACTTCAAAAGGGCGACCTTGGTGTCAATGTTATCGATTGCGTCAATAACAAAGGCCGGCTTCATTCCGTCCTCTTGCCATGGTGACAACAGCTCAGCAGCACCCTTTTCGTCAAACTTCCGCAAACAGCAATCGAATTTGACCCACGGGGTAACAGCAATTAGCCGATTCTGCAAACACAGCACCTTCGGGGTACCCACATCAGCCAGGGTCGCAACGGCATGTCTGTTCAAAGAGCTGAGGGTGACTTGATCGAAATCGATGAGCCTAATCTTGGAGACTCCTGATCTCGCCAGTAAGGCGACGCAGTGAGAACCCACGCCACCGCATCCCACAACAATGACAAAGGAATTGCGTAGCTTTTGTAGGCCTTCTGGTGTAAGGAACACTTGATTGCGGGCAAGCTGCTCAAGGATGAGCTCCTCATCAAAGTCTCCAGCCTGTGCGCGCCTGGCTAACGCTTGATTCCGTGCATCTTCAGGGTCTATCGCTGAGGTTGATGAGGCATATGCCCGCTTGGAATTTTTTGTGGCATTTGATAGTGAAGCTATCAAGTTCTTGAGTTCGGAAAGTTTCCCTTCTCTTTCCAGGGCTTGATATCCAAGAAGGAAACTTGCGACAGTTGCGCCGGACAGGGCAGCAGTCGCGAGTAGTTGAAAGCGGGGATTATCAGAAATAAACGAGGACATCTTGTTCACATAGTGGTGAAAGTGCAAAATGATGTGCTAGTATATCAATTCACAGGAGACACAGAAGATTCATGGGCTAAAAAGATAAACACTAAAAGACTGGTGATAATTCGACAATCGGTGGGGCCAACGCTTGGCTTAGTCATATGCGCTGTTTGACGATCCAACAATCTACGACTCTGCGCTTCTATATCTATATCCAGCCTGCCTGGAGCTGCAGCTCCCTTGGGAAGAGTCGCCATGGCCCCAAGACTAGTTGTTCGCAGGATCATCTTCATCCCGAAAAACTCTCAATCGCAATGCCTTCGACGCTTCGTCAACCAAACCCGACTGACCACCAGGTCGCGACCGATCCTCCCGTTTCTCTCTGTCCCTAAAACGAGTCCGAACCTCGTGCGATCCTTCACATCAGAACGGAGAAGATGGCTGAAGCATGAGGTGAAGCTTGTTGCGCGCTATACGATTACGCTCTGGGGGGTTGTTATCTGCGTTTTAATGATTTTCTTCGCCATCAACGAGGAGGTTGTCGAGCGAGAGTTTCCAACACCTCATGAGTGGCATTACCTGACGAGAAAATTCCTACGAGACGCGAATAACTTCAGGGATCCGAAAAACGGAGAGGTCAATTGGGCTAGGTCATTGGAGTTGTCGCGAGGAGTCGTTATTCGACTGGAAGATCCAAAGCTTGGAGGACAGGACGTGGTAAAGCTCTCAGATCAAGTCGATCCGAAATTAGAAGTACCAGGCGAGTTCATTGCTTGCGACATCTCAGCAAAATCGGAGGAATGGAGGAGAGGCTATTTCGAGGCCATTATGCTCGCTGCCAAAGCCGCTGAGCATGTTGACGGCTGGCTTCGAGATGTAACGCGCAACATCGTGACCCCTCCCGAGTTCGTTATCGGCCCCTCGAATCCGCGACCGACGCCGATCTCTCCCGGAAATCCGCATGCGCCCAGAGAAGAAGACTGCGAACTGGCCTATCCCTCCGCCGATAATTGGTACGCGAAGATCCTTGCGACCAAGGGATTAACCCCTCGGCAAAAGGTGGAGGCAGCGCTGGAATACGCAAGTTTCTTGGAGTTCAAGGGCAGTTCAGAGGGTCCCGAGTCCCTATATAGTTTGGCACTGGCGGAAGCGATTCAAGGATCAGATGCGTCAAACCTACCATATGACCCCAAGACCTTCATCCTGAAAGATCGTGCCAGCCCGCCCTCCATGAACGTCTTGGATGCGCTCACTGCCATGGCCAACTACAAGGCCCGCAAAGGCGACGTCTCCTCTGCTCTCCCTATTTATCTCTCTGTCCTCAAGACCCGCCGCTCTCTCTCCAATGACGCACCACGCACATCCTCCTCCCGACCGAAACGCAACCCTCTCTACCAACAAATTCTCAACTTCCTTGCGCCGCCAGAGTATCCCCCGCCTCCACCCGATGGCACACAACCACCCTGGCGCAGTGCCTTTGAGCGTTGCCAAGAAGCCTCTCTGAATCTCTACATTGGCGAAATCCTCTACGCTACTGGATCAAAGGACGAGGGTCTTGCATGGACACGAGACGGAGTCGATCTAGCAGAAGAGCAGCTCCGCAATCTGAAAAATGACATGAAAGACCGTGACGCAAAGCAAACCTGTCGGGAGTGTCTGTCCACAGGCCTTGATAACTGGTCGACAATGGTATCAAGGCTCGCAAAAACGGAGAAGGCAAAGAAAGACAGTGGTGCCAAGCCCGGTATGTTCTCATTCTGGAGTGGTCCGCAGGAGACAGAGGGTCGGTGGGCGGCTGAGGAGGCCGTGGTCCAGGAACGCGTGAGAAGGACCAAGGAGTTGCTAGAGGAGGTAAAGGCACCAGCAGCCGGACTTACGTCAATATTCAAGGCGTAGTTTCTACATTTGGCTTGGAGTCCAGCCATGTATGAGTATAGGTGTGTATGAAAAGCATGTCTGGCACTGGCGTCGTGAATGGATTGATTTCATGCACGACTAGTTATTTTATATGTGGATATAGCTTCATACCCGATGCGTTATTTGCATCTTCATTCGCAAGTTTTTAAAGGGGGGGAGGGGGTGAGGATCCCACCATCTTCAGCTCAGGAGTCGAAATCCGAGTCTAAGTCCGAGTCCGGCGCGTCCCCGGTCTCCTCAAACTTCCTCCATCGCCGAAGCTGTTTCAGCTCTTGCTTCATGGCCTCCGGATCCATGGTGGCTATCTGCGGTCTCTGCTCGTCGGGGAGGTTGTTCCAATCATCCTCGCTGAATTCTTTCTCAGGGCGCTCAGCAACGGTGATTGCTGGGTTCTCAAAGTCCGGATCCAGAGCACCATCCTCGAGATACGAAAGCACCTTGGTCCGGGCTTGGATGATGATCATTTCGACGTGTTGCGCCTCGGAAGAGGAGAAGCAGGGGCAGCCGAGGGGTGGGATGCTTGCGCCCAGGTTACCGTCAGGGGGTGCAAGGGGAGTGTCGATGGAATCTGGGGAGACGAGATAGGCTCGAGATCGCTGGATATGTTAGCATGATAGATGTCAAGGCAGCAATGTACTCACCTTGATCAAAAACTCCTTGAGGCCAGTGTTGGTCAGACCATCTGCTGTGTACACCGGGCCCAGAAGCACCATGGCATTGAGCCTGTTACCCCAAGTAGCCCAGGTTTTTTCATCGTCCAAGAATCTCTCCACAATCTCGCAGGTTTCTCCGATAGCTATGACGTCCACCTTTGCCGCTTCTCTGGCCAATTTGGCGAGCACCCCGTTGAATACATAGTTGACATGCTTGGCCGGATCCTCATTGCCTGGGATATCATTCAACTCTGGCACATGTCGTCTACCCACATGCACCAGGCTAGGCAGCGGCACTGCCGCACTGGCTGCGACGGTAATAGCACGCTTCCCCTCTGGCCACCAGTGAAGCTGGCCCATGTTTGCGAGGATGATTCCTGGAGGAGAGGTATCCGTATCAGACGACTCTTGTGTCTTGATGCCGCGGACAACAGAGACCATGCTCCCTTCGTTGATTCCTCCTGCGCCATTGGCAATCCGCTTGGCAACGAGTCCAAGTTCCTGTACGGGTTCGCCGAAGATGATAACGATGCGAGACTTGGAGTCGAGGTCGGGGCTGACAAAGATGGGGACATGAGGATGAGTGCTCGAAGTGCCCAGGGGGAGTGTGATCTTTTGCAAGCCTTCCTTTTCGAGTCGTTCGTGGACAATGGCCTCCATAGCATCTATACCGGGGTGAGAAAACATTAGGGGAGTAGCAGCGTCTGAGACGGCACTTACGGTCGAACTCGAAGCGCTGGCGCACGTTAATGCGTGGGCTGCGGTTGAGGAAGAACTTGAAGTAGTAATCCGGGTTCTCGGTCGATCGAATTTCATCGTCATCGTTGATGAAGTATCTATAGAAGCAGATTAGTCACGAAGAAAGGAAAAGGGCCTTGATGCCGAGGATACTAACCCGAGTCCCTTCAAGTCGGACGGGAAGGAAACATCCTTCGGGAGTCCCGACCAGTGACGACGGAACATGATGGATTTAGTCGTAAAGGGCTATTGGACTCTTTACTGATTAGAGGTGATATCAGGTCCTTTGAGGTAGCAAGTTGTGGGAGAACAGTGTGACGAGACAAGTGACGAGAGGAAGGCTGCTGCTGACTGTTGCAGCAGAAGAGTCTGGGGAACAGTCTTTGGGTTCATGAAAGAGAGACGCAGAATCGTAGGGCTTTGTGTAGATTCTTTATACGTGAAATTTGTTGCCAACTGCAAGCATCCGTTGTAGGCTGTCCCCCTTTAAAATACATCCCGCGAAATATGCATTGATTAAGAGAAGAGAGCTCTGACTATGTTGCGCTATAAATTACAGATGATGTGTATCCTTCATGTCTTCGTCTAATCCAGTATTTACCATGATTCGTAAGAAAAAGAGACCATGAGATTTAATGTGCGCCATATGGGCTACACATGATATCCGTCATAAAGAAACCCTACCTCCAGGTCGTACAAGGCCCAACTCCGCATTTGAGACGCCTACCTACCATCCAGGATTACAAATTCAAATCCAAGTCCAAATCCAAATACCATACGCTGACAGAAAGAAAAAAACTACAAAATGGCATCATGGGTTTGAGCTTGGGGTGTAATAGCGACTCCGGAACGCCTGGCTGATGCTGAAGCGACTTCCAGCTCCATTATTCATGTGGCTGGCTAGAGCCTCCTCCAATGCCGACTGTGTCACCGATGCATCTGCAAAATCCAGGTTAGCCGGTGCAAGCACAAAGGTTTTTCCAAAAAAGAAAAAGAAAAGTTCATACCATCTAGGTCACTATAGCTACTCCCCATGCTAGGCGTCCCATCACTGCCCTCACGCGAACTGCGAGTCCCGGACAACTCAGCCGTGCGACGAGGCGATAAGGGGCCAGAACCCTTTTGATCGCGTGATTTGCCAGGTCGCTGGATGATCGCATGGGAGCCTGCAGAAGAGTCGGATGTCTGTGAGTGGTGGATTGGGTTTCTGCCTGAATTCTTGAGACTGCGCCTTCCGGTCCGGCCGTCGCCTCTCAAGGTAGATGCTAGGTCATGCGACGATGTATCACTCTCGGGGGGCTTGTATGGCTGGAATGCAGGCTCTGATTCGTCATCATCGTCGCCTTGGTAGCCCGCATATGTTTCCTGGTGCTGGAACCGGGGTGGTCGGCGAATGATGCGAGACTGGGCAGGGCTTGACTCATCGTCCGATGACGTGGGTGAGCTTAACTCATCAGCTGGCTCTGGTGAGGCTAGTCGCTCTGGCTCGAGAGGAAGCTCGGGGGATTTGGCCGTCGTTGGCGACGCCACCGGTAGCGATGACAGTCGCGTTCGCCCAGCATGTTCGGTCGGCCGGGCTATTGGCTTGCTGCCTATCCTCGCAGACGAGCTATCCACATCCTTCAAAACTGCGGTATTGGCTGACGTGTTGCGCGAGATAGTTGGCCGGACTGACGTGTTGCCTGCAGTCGCAACACTGCTGCCTTCATTGCGGGGCAAAGGCGAGTCGCGACGTATAGATAGAGCCGACGCAGTTCGATGATGGCCAACACCGACGGAATCGGAGCCAGGTATGGGTGATGGAGCAGTGGAGCCCTTTGCTGCTGCTGTTGCTTTTCGGACTTGGGCGCGGACTTGGGATGCGTGTCGTTCGGTGAGGTAGTCTACCTGTTGGAGCAAGAAGTCGACTGGCACCTCGAAGCGGTCGGCTCTGTCGAATGTTAGTATGCGAAGACCGGGACGATGGGTGACATGACGAACGCTAGATTCCCTGCGAGATTGTTAGCGGATTCTTGAGCAGACGTTTGTTGTTTGAGTCGTCTCACAGTCAATTTCCGTCTGCGTTGCCCCAGATAGTATCTTCCATAGAGCATCATCCTTCGTCGTGTGCCAATTGATCTACGGAGCCTTGTCAGTACAATCGCTTGCGCCAGTCATAGTTGCGACCTTATCGTACCGGTGGCGGGTCAACGAAGGTCCCTCGAGGCATGGGGACCCTGATAAACACAGTGTACTGGGGCTGGGGCTCCGCCATGATGTGCAAGAAATCACCCAGAGATGGGAGATGGTAGGGGTAGAAGAGAAGCACAAGGCGAGTTCAAGAAGCACTGTTAGGTCGACGCTTCATGTACTGCGTACGAAGTACTCCGTACCGATCGAGGTTCCGGTTATCGATAAGTCGGTGCATTAGTGAGACGCCGGCCCCACAACCCTGGGCATGGCTAATCTTAGTACCTACTGTGCCAGGTACCACAGGTACCCCATTGCATCATCAATCACACCTAAGATGGCTGATCTGGATTCACTGAACTGTCACAGAGCCAAGCATATAACACGACTATTATGATATTATCCTTGGGAGCTATAAAACCCTTCATATGACATGTATGATACAAAGATGTATGTGAAATGGGGGATTAATAAGGAAAGACAGACTATTGACAGACCCATTTGCTGTTATGGTTAAATGCGGGCGTGATTGTATGTAACGATTCCGGTTCAGGTAATCGTTTCGGCTGTACGGAGTACTCCGTATTGTATACCGCATACAGTATAGACAACCCTTTGCAATGTCATATATATGTAGTTAATAACTCCATATATCTATCATATTTTTCAGCTATTTTGGTCATACGGGAATATTGCAGTTTTTTTTTTTCACCCAAGAGGAAACCTTGCTTTGGCTGGACTTAAAAACCCAACTCAATCACAGCCCCTAAAGGCAATTCTACCGCAACATCCGTCAGATTCTTGGTTGGTGCGTATGTTTACGAAGAAGCTGCCCGAATCATGCTGTTATACTCGCTTGCAGCAAACTTCAGCTGATCCTGAGAAGAAGCACTAGATTGGACCATTAATCACTGCAATAGTCGTTTGTGGTAGTTGGGTAATGTTTGAATAACATGTTGCTCCAACACGTATCCAACGTCTGTAACTTTGCAACACCGCAACACTACAGTTAGTGTCAGAACTGCGTCGAATTTTGCTTTGCATTCTTTAACTTTTGAATTGGTCATTCTAAAACTTGCGCGTAGGGAGGTGGGTCATTTATAAGCAGCAGCATGATGTTATCCTAATGCAGACGCTAACACATCTAACCCACTTGACGATCAATGAGATAACTGCCAGCCATGCTCTGCATAAGGTTAAAAACCACTTGTGAAGGAGTACTACCTAACCTTGATCTTCTTCGAGTCCAGCAGCGAATAAAGTTGGACATTCTCCCAATCCTATGTGTTAGTAGTGTAGGGTAGCATCTTGGACACCTTGCGATACCCCTCGGCGGGGTCGGTACATATTTGGTTCGTACCCCAGAAGCAATTCCGTCATTAGCCAGTTCAGCTTCAGTTGCGCCAATCCTTCTCCTAACATCGCTTCATTTCCTGCGGGAATATTTGGGTGCATCGTTTGATTTCGCGTACAATCAGAGGAGCACGTGAGACTTGCAGCAAGCTGTTTGTCTCTTATCATCGCATCATACCCCGATTGCCGGCCTCCCCACTTCAGGTTCCACGGATTACGTCGGATTCAATTCGAATCAAGCCGGCCCATACCTCGGGGAAGCAGCTTCTTGGCCTTATCTTGACAGACGAACATCGCATATATCAAATCTATCGCCATGGTTGTTTCCGAGCTGACGGCATCGGCGGCTGCCATGAAGTCGACGACCCCGCCAGATGCAGGAGATATCAGCAGTCCCCTTGCTGAACTGCCGCCTTTACAGAACCGTGCAAAGGGAGGCAAGACTCCTTTTATCAGAAGCCATGGGGAGAGTTTGGTTGCGTGGCAGTTGCTGGATAATGAGAGCATGGAGCGCGCAAAAGAGGAGAATAAGCTGATATTCCTGCACATTGGCTACAAAGCATGTCACTGTAAGCATCTCCCCACAAGCTTCATCTCCTTTGGTTACTGGTACTGACTTGGCAAGACTGCCACCTCATGTGCTTAGAATCCTTCTTGAACCCCGAATGCGCCGCCATCATTAACGATTCCTTCGTTCCTGTCATTGTTGACCGTGAGGCCCGCCCCGATATCGATACCATTTACATGAACTATGTGCAAGCCGTGAGCAACTCTGGAGGATGGCCGCTGAACGTATTTCTCACTCCTGAGATGGAACCTCTCTTTGGAGGTACCTACTGGCCCGGTCCTGGTACGACGAGGCGAAACTCTGAGGACCACGGAGATGAGCCGCTGGATTTTCTGGTGATACTGAAGAAGGTCCAAAACATATGGACAGATCAACAAGCCAGGTGTCGAAAAGAGGCAACAGAAGTCCTGGACCAACTGCGCGAGTTTGCTGCCGAAGGGACGCTGGGAACCCGAAGCATCGTACCATCACAGCAGATAGCGCCATCCGGATGGGCTACACCAGCGCCCCTCCAGCCTGTCAAGACCCAGGAAAAGAGTGCAACAGTCTCGAGCGAATTGGACCTTGATCAGCTTGAGGAAGCGTATACACACATAGCTGGTACTTTTGACCCTGTATACGGAGGTTTCGGTCTGGCCCCGAAATTCTTGACGCCGCCGAAGCTGGCCTTTTTGCTGAATCTGGTAACGTTTCCTAGTGAAGTTCAGGACGTGGTGGGCGAGGCTGAGTGCAAGCATGCTGTGGAAATGGCACTGGATACGCTACGGAAAATCCGCGACGGAGCACTTCACGATCATATCGGGGGGACTGGTTTCGCTCGCTGCTCTGTTACCCCTGACTGGAGCATTCCAAATTTCGAGAAGCTGGTTGTGGACAATGCCTCGTTGCTCCACTTGTACCTTGAGGCCTGGCGCATGAGTGGAGGAAAGGAAGACAACGAGTTTTATGACGTTGTCATTGAGCTTGCTGAGTACCTGACATCTTCCCCCATCGCCCTCAAGGAAGGTGGTTTTGCGTCTTCAGAAGCGGCCGACTCATATCCCAGGAGAGGTTACAGAGACGTGAGAGAAGGGGCTTACTATCTATGGACCCGAAGAGAATTCGATACTGCTGTCGATGCGGCTGATAAGCACATTAGTCCAGTGGTTGCAGCTTACTGGGGAATTTTAGAAGACGGTAATGTGGACGAGGGCCATGACCCGAACGACGATTTTATCAACCAGAACATCCTGAGAATCCGAAAGACCCCCGATGAACTTGCCAAGCAATTCAGTATTCCAGTTGAGACCGTGGAGAAGTATATAAAAACCGCCAAGGAAGAACTGAAGAAAAGGAGGGAGAAGGAGCGTGTGCGGCCAGAACTGGATGACAAGGTCGTCGCAGGCTGGAACGGACTGGTGGTATCGTCGCTGGCACGTTCTGCAGCTGCACTGAAAGAGGTGAAGTCAGAGCAAAGCAAGAAGTACTTGAACGTGGCAAAGAAGTGTGTAAGCTTCATTAAGGAGAAGCTCTGGGACGAAAAGAACAAGATTTTGTATCGAATATGGAGTGATGGGAGGGATATTGAAGGCTTTGCAGATGACTATGCGTACTTCACGTACGGCCTCTTAGATCTCTTCGACGCTACTGGCGATGAGGCGTACCTTGAATTCGCCGATGATCTTCAAAGTAAGACCTCCCTTTTTACTCACCCCTTGAATTTCGCATAACTAACAATACGATATAGAATCCCAGATCAACCTCTTCTATGATACCGCCGGCGCATTTTACTCAACGATACCTTCCTCTCCACACACCATCCTCCGCCTCAAAGACGGCATGGACACCTCCCTGCCCTCCACCAATGGCGTCTCCGTCTCGAACCTATTCCGACTCGGTGATCTCCTCGGCGACGAAAAGTTCACCTCCCTAGCGCGCGAGACGATCAATGCCTTTGAGGCGGAGATGTTACAGTACCCGTGGCTGTTCCCAGGCTTGCTGGGCGGTGTTGTTGCAGCGAGACTAGGTGTCGAGAAGAAGGGCGTGGAGGTGCGGTACAAGGCCTCGAGACAAAAGGCGTGATGAGAGAAACAGTTGGGTACTATTTTGTTAGTGGATATGAAAGGAGCATATGTTATCATTTCTGGTAGGGGGGAAAGGTGTTATTATTATACGGCAAGATAGAAATTTGCATTCTGTTTGATGCTAGAACATAACCTTGGTCTCAGTGTCATCATTAGGGGCAGCTGTTTGCATACTTTTGCGTGTTCAAACATGTCCATCCAGAGAAGAAACCTCCACGTAGGAGTTTATGATCTTTTCATAACGGGTATCTAATCTACAAAGTGGTTCATCTCACGCCACCAACATCCCCTACCAAGTTCATTTTTCTACCCCAAAGCCTTCAGTGAAGCACAAGAAAAATGCATTTGCCTCCACAAACCGTTCCTTTTCCAACAGCCAGGATATCACACCGAAGAGAAGAGCCAGGGAACAATACCAATCAACATGTTTTGCTGAGCCTGTGTCTGATTTTGTTCATCGGCGCGTGCTATCGCCCGTGGCTGTCCTGTTCATCAACCCAGTGAAGAAGCTTGCCAACTGCTCGTTATCCAATTCCTTGGTCATGTTGCCCGCTGAAGCCTCTTGGTCGGGAGTTTCAGGATCAGTTACTACATGTGCATTGCGGTCCTAGTGTCGTGCGTTAACAAAATTTGCTTTTCCAAAACATCCTTGTCCGGAAGGAAATCTCACCTTAAGACGTTGCAGCATATCATCAGCATCAACCTGAATACCACCCATGTTAAACTGAACAGGACCGATGTGCTCGTTCAGGGTCTTTTCGTCGGTGAATTCCAACCTCCTTGTTGAGTTGGAAACTGTATTGTCCGTTGGCTTCTCTGGTGCCTTGGTCTTGTATACCTCTAGAATCTTGAGCTGTCGCTCCAGGAAGTCCTGTGTGTCTTCACTTTGTACCGCAACGGCTGTGCCATCATTCATCGCGCTCTCCACGACGGCGAGTCCGCCACTATTCGGATCTCGACACCAGTCTTCGTAGAGCGCGATGGCGCTGTCTATCTTGATAGGTTGACCGGCATCACTTGCTTCCTCATTTTCGCGGGATTCCACGCTTGGTGGCGCAGAGCCGAGGGGCAACTTGATATCCTCTGCCCAGCTTTTGGAGACATGCTCGGCATCGAATGAACCTCCTAGAACGCGAATCTTGCCCCATGAGTCCCAGTTGGGTGGGACAATAATTCTGTCCCGGTCGATGACGTTGTGTTTCAAAGGTTGGCGTTTGAGGAGAGAAGTGATACCTAGGGTTGAATGGATGAGAGTAGGTAGTTGAGAAGGAGCATTTTGTGACGTGTAGATGAGAGAGGCGCCATCTGTAACACTGTTAGTATTACAACTATACTGACGCAAAAAAGGCCATACGCACGCCGTAGCAACACAGTTCGCAGATATTGAAGTAGTGCATCAAAATCAGGTTCTTTCCACCCTTTGTGCTTTTCCAGAAAGTCGATTTTTTGTGCCTAATAACCGTTAGTCAAGGCAATAGCAATCACTTCGGCAAGGCTCACATTTTGGCACACTACACAGAGTGGTAGTCCCAGAGGTTCTGTCCATTCTCCCGGTCCAAGGGGTAATGAGCCATTGCTATCGCCGTTGGCTACTGTCGCTGAAGGGGTACCGTCCAAGTTTATCGATGAGCCCCCCCTTCCTCTCTCCTTCCAGGTGCCCATGGCGTCTTCCATCTCCCTTTGCGATTCGGAGTTTACGTGGTCTAGGACCACTTCAAACACTTGAACCCAAGTCCATATCTGACGAAGCCATAGGTGTGGTTGCGACCAGTCGAGAAGTATTACCAGCGCGGTGTTCGGAATTGTCTCGGGGGTGAGCAAGGGGGCAATGAGAGAGGAAAATTCGCCCGAAGGTTGGGATAGGAGATAGAGAGATACACGAGCAAGTGTGTCTGTAGCCGATTAGCTATTGCTGGACGAGCCGGAGGACAGGCCAACGAACCATCCTGATCAGCATCGAGAACGTCGTAGTAGGTATATCCCAAGGCATAGTTATTTGCAATTGGCGGCAGTCTTTGTCGGTCGAAGTTACGCCTCGTCTCTGGGCCGGACAGAGAGTCGAGAAACTCTCGCTGTGATTCAGGGGTGCCTCCTTCGCGATGGTTAGCTCCCCCTCCTGAGCTCCCGGCACAATGACGTACATACCCAATACAAGGAGATTCTTCTCTGGTAGCCGCTTGCCACTGGCGACTGATTCCAACATAGATGTCCATAGGTTCCTCTTTTGCTCGCCATCCGTTTCTCCTGACGCCATCGTGTATGTGGACACTCTGTTTGTTGTGCCCACCATCGTCGCAGTCTCCGCGCTTTCAAAGCACTATTTCCGAAACAAGAAGATCGCAGTTCAGTTCGTTAGGTCATAGGTATTGTCCTCGTCGCCAATGCGTCGTTTCGGTAGATAGACAATCACAGGGGCTGAGGGAGCGCGTGGATGTGGTTGCGGATAGAGTAGGATATCTAGGGAAGCCGGGGGTGCATCTTGCTCGAGATTCTCAAGAAAACAGGAACGCGAACTTTGGCGGCAATGGTCCGTTCAGCGAGAGCGACCGATCGTCAATATCAATGTCTCAGCTCCGATTCCCAAGATCCAGGACAGTGGCGCACATGAGGCCCAGTGGCAAAGAGGCCCAAACACTTAACCACCCTCTCATCAAACGGTTGGAGCCAAAGGTAGCGCGGCTCTGGGAACCTTAGCGTCGGTCCGGAAATGACCCGGCACTCTGGGACTGTCAGTCAATAGCACCAATAACGCCAGTAACAGGGCGCTAGGGGAGTGGGCTATGGCGCTGAGAGCGCTAATCGCGGAGGACAGGGCGGGCGCGCTCGGCTTGTGCATTTTGAGCCTTGCATGACCTCCAAACCTCTAAATTCCAGCAAGCCAAGTTCGGGTTTTGCGAAACAGCTTCCCTCGGGACAAAGACAAGATGAATCAGATACGCGCTATTCAGGCGCTTAACAAAAAGGAACTCGAAAACGGAGTGTAGGTTGAGAAAAAGCCTCTAGCTCTGTTTCTATTTCTATGACAAGCATATTGCTGACCCTGCCTAGCTCCCCAGACGCGTCCTGGCATGTGGACTATCGCGATACGGCCTTCATCTACTTTGGAGGTCTACCATACGAACTCTCTGAAGGCGACATCATCACCATATTTTCCCAATTCGGCGAGCCCGTATTCCTGAAACTCGTGCGCGACAAAGAAACCGGCAAATCAAAGGGCTTTGGATGGCTGAAGTATGAGGACCAGAGAAGCACCGACCTAGCGGTAGACAATCTAGGTGGCGCGGAGATCGGAGGCAGACTGGTGCGAATAGACCATGCCCGATACAAGGGTCGAGATGATGAAGAGCAGGACGAATTCAGGGTTGGGTGGGCAGACATGAAGCGGAAGGAAGGCAAGGTCGAGGAGGAGAGCAGCGAAGATGAAGAAGTCACAAGGCCTATACTCCCTGAAGAACGGGAGCTAGCGCTTCTCATGCAAGAGCACGACGACGATGACCCAATGAAGGAGTTTCTGGTCGAGGAGAAGAAGAAGGAAGTGGAAGAGGCTCGGCGAAGGTCTGACAAGAAGGAGAAGAAGCACAGGCACAGACATCACAGGTCCAGGCGAGATGACAATGATGACGACCGACGCAAAAGATCACGGAGGGACGAGAGCCCCGTGGAGAAAGAACGTCTACATGGGAATGATGAGTCAAAAAAACACAGGCATGGTGAGGATTCAAGACATCGCGAAAGAAGACATCAGGATAGGGACAGGGATGGTTCCAGGGAGCGAAAAAGGCGACGGGGCAGGAGAGGTGATGAGGATGATAAGAGAGAGCGCGGGAAGGACGGCGACCGAGAACGTACTACACGGCGAAATCATGGAGAAAACTCAGAAGAGTCTCGACGCAGGAGACGAAGGGACGATGATGACCACCGCGAGAGAAGATCGCGACGCAGGAGTAAAAGCAGATCGCCACGGCGGCACAAAGATTAGTGTAAAGTAGTCTGATACTAATACTAGGACATTACCCAAACCAACCCGTATTCTAACAGAGCTTGCCAAGAACGCCGCGATGTATCCTAATCACGCCTTTGCTAAATCACTATCCTGCATTCAACGGTTGATCATGTGTTCCCCAGATATCGCTTCCATCCCTCCCGGACACAATGCCGTTTGCCATCTTCACTGTCAACTATAGTAAACCTCTCCCACCTTGCGTCCTGGCCTGCGCCAATAACAGCAAGGCTATCCTCACTGATCCAGCCGATGACTCCCTTGGGCGGCCTTGTGGTCCCCAGAACAGTTCCTTCGGAGAATGGGATCCCGCCAATCATGCCTTCATTGCCAGCTTCGAATGGTGTGGAAGCAAAAGAGTAGACGTCAGAGAAGACTCGTGGCATCAAGGGGATCCTGCTCAGGATGCCCCATCTTCCAGCATCGGATTCTGACCCCGCAGCACCAGACTGTTGGCGACGATGCATAGATGGCCTTCGAGGGTGAGGCACGTCGAAAATATGTAAGGTGGACTTATCGGATGTGCAGGCCAGCATGGTTCCTGACGGGGAGAAGGCGAGAGAGAAGATAGTTGCGGGATCGATGCCACGGCGCAGCTCTGCTATTCTGGCGCAGTTGCTTGTTGAGTAGACTCGAATGAGAGTTCCGGTCTCGCTAGCACTCGCCAGGAGCTCTCCATCAGTGCTGAGTTGAATGGCCTTGAGCGGCGATGAGTGAGCTGGGATGATGCTGACATTGCCTGTGGTGAGTTCTACGAGCTGGATCTGGCCAACGGTACGGCCGGGAAAGGCAAGTTTCTTCTCTGAGAGGCAACATAAGCCGAGGAAGTTATCTGCCGTTTCGTAGACGTGAAGCAGATCCGGGGGTTTGGCAAAGGAGTAGACGCGGACGCTGTTTTGAAGGACGACGACGATACGCTCTCTTCCTAGTTGGACGCCACGGATGGCGCTGAGAGCAGACAGTTCTAACGCGACCTTGCCCTTCATGTCATCCCAGATGATGGCCTAATCATGGTATTTAGTGACTTGCTCATATGACGGATATACAGATGTAGGGTATCTTACCTTGTTGATGGCGAACTTGGGAGACTTGCCACCACCAACAAGGGCGAGATAGTTGGTAGTTCCCATCATCCGCACAAGGCCGATGCCAGCGTTGAAATCTATAGACTATGTGAGCTCACGATGTTACGCTCGGTTGAGCGATGCTGTTGCCTACCTCTTGATGCTTTGAGAAGACATGATTTGGTGTGAAAGACTACAACATGCTCGTTTTAGCTGTGGACTCGGGCTCGGGGCATACTATCAAGACCTACCGCATATTCCCGACTCCAGGCCCACGGCAAAACAGCTTGAATCGTTGTTGAACGATACAGACAAGACTGCCGTGGGACTAGACGACTCTATTGGCGGCCGCACATTCATGGCTGCGGAGCGACGGCGTGCTACGCGCCTGCGAGGCGTAACGTAAACGAGAGCCGACTTAGGGTAAGGCGGAGGATGGATATGCCGAGTTGGATGCTTTTGTTGTGAAATAGCAGTATATACTCCGTAAAAGCGTCTCAGTGCGTAGCGTTGCTGTGGTGCATCACTGATAAGGCGGCTCTTTTGGTGGTGATGCCCAGCAACTCGGGTGGTTTCAGTGAGGACCTGTGGTGGTCGTCACAGCACAGGTGACTGGGGGTCTGCTGGGCCCGCCAACTATCCCGTTTTGGCGGCAAATTCAATTCAATGGCTAATCAGTCATGAGGTCTCGGAGGCAGCAAAAGCAACTGTGGCGAGAGGAAAGCAAGCAAGAGAAGAAATTGCGGGCGAAAGAAGGGCACCGCTAGTTGGAAAGGTTATAGTATGTTTCTCAGTGTCGGCTAGTGTTGTTTTCTTAATGACGATGGATCGCGAGTCAATGGAATGGTCACAGAGATTGTAGAGTTACGATGCTGGTACGAAGTAGCGTGCTTCGTACTAAGGTTGCTGCATAATGAAGGCTAGAGCTTGGTTGAGGTTTGGCGTGGGGAGAGCTGGCCGCTTGTGGGGAGCGGGAGGCCAACAGCTAAAAAGGAAAAGGCCCATTGTTCGAGACTCGCCATATGTCTGTCTGGTTGCCCCTTTCGACCTGAAGGAACCTTTAATGAACTTGAACTGAACATTATGTTTGGGCAAGGCGGCCTTGAGGAAAAAATAAAAATAAAACAGCCGCGTGACAAAGAAGCCGCTTGTTCAAGCAGCATCAAGACCATTTTTGCGGAACTCGTAATGTATGCAATGCTAACCTACAACCGATCCAACGGATTGCTATCTATGCTCGTATTACAGAGCACACTTGTGCCATGAAATCGCACACGGAGTAGTTCGTAACGAGCATATGACCTAACAGAAATGCCATCATCACTCATATGGGCCTTGGATGATATCAATGGCCTCTTCGCAAGTTACGTGGATCATATTATCATCCAGTCAACCATCAGGACTTTAGAAACGGTTTGCTCATACTACTTCGTCCCGTCCTCCATACCTGTAAAGACTTCAACATGATCAACTGCACGTGATTATCCAAATATCCTGTCCCTGATAGCGGTATCCCCGAGGAATTGCCGGTCCCTGCATCTTGCCAGCTCTTTGCCTCGAAAATTACCAGGTACCTGCCATCGCGGTGGGGTGCACGGACACATAAGGGGTACTCTTATCAGATTCTACGAGAGAAATGAGCCTAATAGGGGGAAAAGAAAGTCTCTCCTGTTAGTGCACAAGGGGACGTCGCTTTCCAGTGGGGACACGGCTTGGGTACCATCTCAGACAGTGAGTTCATAGGGGGAGCCACAGCCGGGGGACGTGGCAGGGGCGGTCTGCTTGCCAGAGTCAAGGTGCGCTTGGTGGCCCCTGAAAGTGCCCCCCCGAGGCGCCGCAAGAGCTGTGGCTCCTAGGCGTGAAATTGCATCTGCCATACAACACCTCTCTTCCCCTTTAGCACTTTTGGCACTTCCCCTTGCCTCCATCACCATCAACGAACGAGTGCTCAATTCTTCTTCTTCCTTACAACCAGAGCCTCCTCTTTCGCCGCACACAGTTCGGCATCTTGAACACTCACTCTGTTTTTACCAGCCGTTTCCTGCATCTGCTCATCTGCCACTGGGCTCTTCTCCTGTCCCACCGCCGCCCAAGATGTCGTCCTCCGCCGTAAGTGCAATCCTGAATACATCACAACGTTTGATGGCCCGATACGCGCTCGGAACAATGTCCCTGGCCATCACATATGATATTTCCAACAAATTCGCCTTTTGCGCCGCAGTTGAAACGCGTGAAGACGATGCATTGCTGACGTTCCTGACCATGTGCAGAAGATGATCCGCCGGAAGAAGAACGTCAAGAAGGGTATCCAGTTCTGCCTGATGGTCTGCGGTGCCTCTGGAACTGGTATGCCCCCAAATCCCCCAGCATGATGCGATTTCATCCGCTGCGCCCGATGGCAAAGAAGACCACAGCTCATTCTGATCCCACAGGCCGAACCACCTTCGTCAACACGCTCTGCGGTAAGACCGTTCTCGAGCATAAGGATGCCGATGATGCTACCGACGCGCACGTTGAGGAGGGCGTCAAGATCAAGCCCATTACGGTTGGTACGTGCTATCAAGCTTTCAACGGGTTCCCCCCTTTAAACGCCGTGCTAATACCCCACTAGAGCTTGAACTCGACGAGGAGGGTACCCGAATCTCGCTCACCATTGTCGATACGCCTGGATTCGGTGACCAGATCGATAACGAGGCCAGGTATGTCCCGATTATCGCTACAGTTCCCTCTCGCCTTGCATGCTAAGCGCTATCAACAGTTTCTCAGAGATTGTTGGCTACCTGGAGAGACAATACGATGATATTTTGGCTGAGGAGTCTCGTATCAAGCGTAACCCTCGATTCAGGGACAACCGTGTCCATGCCATGCTCTATTTCATCACGCCCACCGGCCATGGGTAAGAATTGAAGCTCTGATTATCTTTTTGCTATTTCCTAACACGCTATCCAGCCTCCGAGAGCTTGACATTGAGTTGATGAAGCGCCTTGCACCCCGCGTCAATGTTATCCCAGTCATCGGCCGCGCTGATACCCTGACACCTGCAGAGCTGGCTGAGTCAAAGAAGCTGGTCATGGAGGACATTGAGCACTACCGAATCCCCGTCTACAATTTCCCCTATGACATCGAGGAGGATGACGAGGATACAGTTGAGGAGAACGCCGAGCTGAGAGGTCTTATGCCTTTTGCCATTGTTGGCTCGGAGGACATTGTTGAGATTGGCGGTCGCAAGGTACGAGCTCGTCAATACCCATGGGGTGTTGTCGAGGTTGAGAACCCTCGTCATTCCGACTTCTTGGCCATCCGCTCCGCTCTCCTCCATAGCCACTTGGCCGACCTGAAGGAAATCACCCACGACTTCCTGTACGAAAACTACCGTACCGAGAAGCTGTCTAAGAGTGTTGATGGTGGTGCCACTGGGTAAGTTGATTACCGCTCTCCCGCCAGTATCATATGCAAACTAATGGGTGTAAGTATCGACAGCTCGATGAATCCCGAGGACTTAGCTTCCCAGTCCGTTCGCCTCAAGGAGGAACAACTCCGACGAGAAGAAGAGAAGCTGCGCGAGATCGAACTCAAGGTTCAGCGCGAGATCAACGAGAAGCGACAGGAGCTGCTGGCGCGCGAGTCTCAGCTTCGCGAGATAGAAGCTCGCATGCAGCGAGAGTCGGCCGCTCAGGGAACTCCTGGAGCTGAAGCCAATGGCGAGCACGAGGAGTAGATCATCTCACGTCACGTATAGGATCTTTCTTCGGTATACTACACGAAAAGTGCGACGTTGGTCTATATATCACTGCCGGCGTTGGTTTTCACCTATCCCTATGACTGAAGAGCGAGAAGATCAGGAATATTCTCCGGCTGCTGCAGAATCGAGTTGATTTCTTTTTCCCTCACCACGCAACCTGCCACAACCCACAAAAGCTGCCTATGATTGAGATGACGGTAGAAGTTTGAGAGGGAGTTCTATGGTGGAGTATATGATGAGGGTGAAGGCCGTTGGAACAGCAAATGACTCTCCTGAGCGGACGGTGGTGGAATGCAGCTGGTCAGAATAATATGGTGTGAGAAGGGAGGGATATGCGTGGATGGTTCTCTGGTGCTTTTGACGCTGAGGGGTGCCTATTCCACCTAGCCCTTCTTGACTCGCTCTTGTCAGGTGCCTGTTTTAGCTGTATTGGTAGCCATCTTTTGTCAAATGGGCTCCCTGCCTTTTACTGTCCTTTATTTTTTCCTGCTACTGTAATGGACTTCTAATGCAGATATCAAATACATTCAACCCTTCTTCAATTTGCTGTTTTATGTGGAGAATTGTTGTAACAACCGTGTGAGTGACTTGGGGAGAGGGGTGCTGTCCATACATTGAATTACTAGTAACGAAATCAAACGCCAACCCTGCTTCCTTCGTCGTCCGGCCCGATTCCAAGTTCAATATTCCCAAAAAACATACAGAGTACATGGATGGGGAGTACATGAGGACACAATTTGATGTGTTCGCTCAGGGTGGAGTTTTTGAAAGCCAATCATTCATACTCGCGGCATTCCTCCATGACCTGGGACCGCCCCCCCCCATAACAAAGGAAACAGGCATTTCTCTTCACTTGTCCCCACTTAGTTATTAGACTGGCTATTGAGAATGCGCAGAATGGCCAGGAACAAGTTGATAATGTCGAGGTACAGGCTGATGGCCGCGGCAATCTCTTCCTCAACATGGTGCTTGCGCATAATCATCTGGGTGTCGACGAGGATGTAAGCGCTAAAGATGAGGGCAGCGAGACCACCATAGATCAATTCGCCGGTGGAGCTATAGGGGAAGAACATGGCCATGAAGCCGAAGATGACGAGCCCCCAGAGGGCGCCGAAGAGATAGGGCATCCAAGAGGTGAAGTCATACTTGGACTGGCATGCAAAGATGGTAAGGAAGACGAAGATACCAGCGGTGAGAATAACGGCGTTGAGGACGATGGAGGTTTTGTAGAAGGAGACGATGACCGAGATAGAGTAGGCTTCGGTGAGGGTGAAGAGAGAGAGGAAGAGGAGGTTGGTGGGGTAAGATTTGCGCTTCCAGTAGGTGAGGCCCAAGAAGATCATGGCACCGAAGAGCTATTGCAATTGACACATTAGTTTGGCTGTCCGAGGACAGGGATGATGCCTTCAATGAGGCAGTGTTGACGTACCGAGGCCCAGACGACGCCAGGGTGGCTCTGGATCCAGTTCCTGTAGGCATCGCTGAAGAAGGTGAGGGAACTGACGCCGGCGGTCGCGATGAGCTGGACAGTGAGGATGGTGTAGACCTTGCGGATGAATTGGTTGCGAATGTCGACGGTAGCTTCGGCAACAGAGCCTCCGAACTGCGCAAATTAGCAAACGTCAGCATTTTTGCGTCGCAAGACCCCGTCAAGGCACTGGATCGTCTCGCGCAAAATCGCGTAGTTGGAAGAACTCACCTTGAAGTCATCCGGAATGTTGTCCTCGCTGCTACGAGGTTCGGCGAACAAACCCGGGTCGTTGCGTGAAGATGACGCCGCGGCGGTTCCATAGGCGGGGGGCGCATCGGTGTAGTCGTCGGGGTCCTGCTGAGGAGCCTGCTGGTATTTGGTAGAGGACGCCATGGCTGTCGTTCAGCGATGCAAAGGCTTCAAGATGTTGTTAGGGAGAGGTGAGTTGTTGATGGAAGGGTTGATGAAGCTGATGACGAGACAGATGAAGTGGTGTGGCGGATGGTATGCAGATGCGAAACACCTGCTGGGTCATGTGGAGAAGGGAGAGGCTTCCTGTGGCTGTGCAAAGGTAAAGAGCTCTGCTGCCTGTGCGGAGTATGTAGTATGTACATATGCATTGTGCATAATTGGCTGGGGTTATTAGAGTAGACTGTGGAATGCAAGATTGGGCACTAGCAGTCATAATATTGAAACTCTACTTTGACAACCTTGAATACCCTGGTAATGCTACGGAGTAGTACTATGTACTTTGACCTGCCAGACATTTCCTCAAACATAAAAACATAAAGCACGTTTGATCATGATGCCACGGCGGGTACAAGCGAGGTTGACCTCTGGTGAGTTTGCAGTGTTCGCAGGGATTGTTGGTGGCAAATAAGTGTGAGACAGACCAGCAATAAGGGATAATTGCGCTTGTTGGGAAAATGGACATGACTGACAGGCAGAACACGGAGTTTCTATGTACTACTTCGCATCTCGCGGAAGAATAGAACTGCAAAACCTCGACACGGCTATTGGTGCCCACAATGGCACCATCCGCCCCGTGGGAACTTATTGCAGCCTTAGCCCGAGGCCTAGATGTTAATTCGAGGTCCCAGGCCAATGAGAGGCGACACTGAATTCATCCATGAATGCTGCATCTCGTTTAATGACCCTGGACCCTGGCCTGGGCGGCCGCAACCTTGATGCTCCCAAAAGCCCCTCGATAATAGCTCGATAGAAGCAGCCTCACCGCCCAGTGACCTGTAGGAATTCGGAACGTCATGGCCGTCAATCAACCAGCTGTTGATTCACTGGCAGTTTGGGTCAATCTTACGGAGTACTCCGTACTCGTACTTAATCTGGGGGGGACCTTATCTGCCCATCTCGTCGCATCTTCTGCCCAAAGAGGACTGCGCGCAACGCAACGTACCTATTTTTGTTGATCATCGTGCGACCTTTCGTCCCTACGGAGTACACCTCCTCCTATCTCCTCTCCTCCTGTCCGTCCTGCATGCTCATTTTTCCGTCCCAGATTTATTAATCAATCTTTACCTACTCCGTATACCTCATGCAAATGCCCAATGGCCATCTGACGACACCCGGCCCCTGAAAGGAAAAAAAATATTACTGCGTACATTGCTCAGTGGTGGCTCCTGTGATCTCCCCGGCCCGAGATTTTCTCGAAACGCCTATTTGACTGCTAGAGGCTCAACTGCTTTAGTGCTGGGCGCCACTCCCTCGACTCTACGGAGTGCGAAGTATCCCTACGTCTGCTCCTCTAATCACCACCACCTGTCACCAACCAAAAGTGACATCCTACCTCCCCCACTAAACCACAGCCAACCACCATCTCAGCTGCTACCACCCACTTTATCCCTTTCTTTCGACTCTCCTCCTCCTCCCGCTTGGGAGCGATAGCAACGGCCGCAATTCAGATTCTACGGGACGACTCTCACAATGGGCGACGCGAACCATCACACGCGATCGTCCCCCGAAGAAAACTCAGATGTCGGCACTAAGGCTGCGGCGCGACCTCGGCTGAAGAACGGCAACATGAACGGGCCGCTGTACATGCAGACATCTGGCAACAGAGTCGTCCTCGTCCGCCGGTTGAAGCGCAAGGAGGAGGGCACTTGGAAGCACCTTGCTCGCTGGTTTATCGAGAATCAAGTTGGTACGTGTTGGCATGTCTTTACGCCTTGGACCTCTGCTGACAGCATCTTATGAAATAGGCCTCTCCTTCAACCTCCTCGCCCTCATCTTCTTGTCCCACGCCTGTATCCCGAAAGCGAGAACGCACACTGCCAAATTCTTCCACCTGTCGTACTACAATGCGAGGACGGGCAAGTATGGCTCTGGCTTTGAGGATGCGTACCTGATTGCTTTTTTCATCGTGCTCTTCACCGGCCTTCGGGCTGCCACCATGGAATACGTGCTGGCACCGCTCGGCAAGCTCAAGGGCATCTGCAAGCGAAAGGAACTGACCCGATTCAGTGAGCAGGCCTGGTTGCTCGTCTACTATGGCATTTTCTGGCCCCTTGGCGTGGTGTGTACTCCATGCAGCTCAACCTGTTGCTTCAAATAGAGGTTCTCTCGTAGCTAACCTTTGGGCTTAGTACATCTACTGCTCGTCGCCTGCCTATTTGAACATGAGGGAACTGTGGACCGATTGGCCAAATCGCGAGATTAGTGGTCTTCTGAAGTGGTATATCCTTGCCCAGTGGGCGTTCTGGCTGCAGCAGATCGTGGTCATCAACATTGAGGAGCGCCGCAAGGATCATTGGCAGATGTTCAGCCACCACATCATCACCACGGCTCTTATTTCTTCTTGCTACTGCTACCACCACACCCGCGTCGGGAGCTTCATTCTGGTCATCATGGACGTGGTGGATTTGTTCCTCCCTGTGAGTTTTTTTTTGGGCATATCCTAGGTTTACTTCCATCTGTTACTAACATTTCCGTAAGGCTGCCAAGTGTTTGAAGTACTGTGGCTACAAGGCCCTGTGTGACTTGGCCTTTGTGCTTTTCATGGTGTCGTGGTTTGTGGCTCGTCACGTCATTTATATCATGGTCTGCTGGTCAATTTATGCGCACACACCCGAAATCATGCCTGTGGGATGTTTTATGGGATCTACTAATGCAATGGTCGGCCCGCTTGAGCCTCCCTCCGGGTTTATGTATCTGATCGAGCCGTTCTTCAGCTCTACCGGGCGCGTTTGCTACAACGAGACTGTCAAATGGGCCTTCCTCACCCCACTGCTTCTTCTCCAGGCCATTACCGTTTTCTGGTTTACCATGATCGTCCGCGTCGCCATCAAGGTCATTCGTGGAGACGGTGCTGAAGACTCCCGGAGTGACGATGAGGGCGAGGGCGGTGAAGAAGATGAGGAGGAAGACGAATACATCTACGAGGAGGCGCAGCCGCTTGAGGAGGAAGTCGGTGTTGAGGATCTGGATCTCAAGAACTGGGAGCGCAGATCGGGCGTCAAGAGGCCAGGTGCTTCCAGCGGCGTTAGCTTGCCAGGCCACAGTGACCGCAAGGAACTGCTCGGGCGTATCGGTTGCGAAAAACAGGTTGATTAAATGCCTGCCGGTGTCGACTGAGGACAGGTCCCTATCATTGGGACGATGGCGTTGAGGAGTTTGTGCCACCTTTTTGCTTCGTTTATCTGTTTATGTTGGTTGGAGCCGGGATGTTACTTCATATCTGCCTACGGGAGGATTTGGTAGGCAAGCTCTTACTGCGGCATGAACGTGCAAAAGACACTCTAGACCGCCTTAACATGCATTGATTGAGACAGAGTTGATACACGTTGATTGTGTACATACAGTGAGGAGTCAAGTATATGAATTCTGGACTTGGGGGAGATTAGATTATGAGACGTTGAAAATATACCAAACTGCGGGCTGCTTTATATCGGGCATAATACTACCTGTCTGTAATTATGATTGCTGTGGTAGACAAGTGACAGATCGTATGACCGGCCTTGACATGCTCAAAGAGAGATACTACCTGAAGAATCGACATGAGTGACAGTAATTACACGATGCAATTCATGACCCCTGATCCAGAATCTTCTTGGCCACATCCCTCAGCTTGAACTTCTGAATCTTGCCACTCGCCGTCTTGGGATATTCGTCTACCCAAAACACATGCTTCGGTACCAAATGACTCGACAACTTCGTCCGCACCCACGTCCTCACATCCTCCTTGGTCAATATCTCCTCCACTGACTCACCCCCCTGCTTCGCCTCCCCCGTCGTCCACCCCTTGCGAGGAATCACAAACGCAGTGACTGCTTCGCCCAGACGCTCGTCCGGCACACCCACCACGCTGACTTCTTGCACGCCGGGGAGTTGGAACAGGCAGTTCTCTACTTCCAGCGGGTGGATGTTCTCGCCGCCGCGGATGATGAGGTCTTTGATGCGGCCGGTGATTTGCACGTATCCGTCGGCGTCCATTTCTGCCTCGTCGCCCGAGTACATCCACACGCGGCCGTCGGACTCTTCGATGCGGACCTCGGCTGTGCGCGCGGGATCGTCGAAGTAGCCCTTCATGACGAGGTATCCTGATGTGGCGAGTTCGCCAGGGGTGTTGAGCGGGACGGTTTGGCTTGGGTCGGTGGGGGAGACGATCTTGATGGTGGTGTGAGGCATGGGAGTGCCGACGGAGGAGGTGCGTTTTTCGAAGGGGCCGGAGGGTCGGGTCATGCAACTGACGGGGCTGGTTTCGGTCATGCCGTAGCAGATGACGAGGTCCTCAAGGCCCAGGCGTTGGTAGATCTTGCGCATGAGGGATTCGGGGACGCTGCTCCCTGCGACGATGCCCTTCTTCAAGTGCTGGGGGGCGCGGTCCACGGCGCCGTTGTCCAGGGCCTCGAAGATGGATACGAGCATGGTGCTCACGCCGTAGAGACCTGTGGCTTGGTGGTCGACGCACATCTTTACCGTGGCGACGGGGTCAAAGGCCGGGCTGGGGAACATGATGGCTGCGCCGGTGGTGGCGGTGGCCATGTAGCCCAACACGGAGCCGAAGCAGTGGAAGAGAGGAGGTGGGACGACGATTCGGTCCGAGGGGTCGAGGCCCATGCGGTTGGCGATGAGGATGCCGTTGTTGAGGATGGAGGTGTGGGCGAGCATGGCGGCTTTGGGGAGCGATGTGGTGCCAGAGGTGAATTGGATGTTGATGGTATCAGAAGGGTCGAGGGGTGAGTCTGGTTTGATGGGTCGGTCTGAGCCTTCGAGGAGGAGTTGGTAGGGGGTGAGGGCTTGACATTCCTCAAGCTCGAAGTCCACGGAAGGGTGGCTCGGTCTGTTGTCCACGACAATGACCCTTTTCAGTGTGGGAACAGTCTCGCTTTGGATCTTGCTGCTCTTCAGATCCCCGGTGACCTTCTCCAGCAGCATCTTGTTACTCCTGCCCTGGCCAGGACGGTAAGCCGAATCCGTCACGGCACCGATGACCAACACCTCAGCACCAAGATGGCTCAAAGCCGACTCGACCTGCTGGGCGTTGAAGCTTGGGTTGAGCGGCACGAGGATGGCTCCCAGCTTGAAGACGGCGTACGTCAGGGCGGCAAACTCGGGTCCATTGCCGAGCGAGATGGCAACGCGATCGCCCTTGCGGACGCCGAGGGAGGAGAGAGAGGATGCGAGGCGATTGGAAGTGAGATCGAGGGCATTATAGGTGAGTGCCGTTTCGAGAGCAGTAGGGGATGGCGAGCGGGCGATGACGGCGGGACGGTCGCCGTGTTTGGAGACGACAGAGGCGAAGTGCTGGGGGATTGTGCCTGTGAAGAGGGCTGGCTGTGATCTTGTTAGTTGTGATCTGTGATATGGTAAGGATAGGATGAATCGTGTGGTGTAAGCTATCACACCACATCATATGAGAACTCTCACAAGTTTACTCAGATGAAACGCAAGGTGAACTTAACACAACGCTTCACAAGACACTCGTCCTGACCAAGAAGCACATGTTCCCTCTTCACGGCAGCCATCTATACAGAACTTCGAATGACGTACCTCTGTCGGTCCTTGCCTTATACTCAAGCCCTCGGTCCCCAGATATCTCCTCTGAGCAGCAGCTAATCCCCCACGCAAACAATTCAATCTCGCTCTCACTCCAACAGCAGCTCTTGGTGCCGCAGCCACCACTAAAGCTCCGCGCCGTAGATGCATCATTTCCGCCCCCTCACTCAGCCAACCTCGGTCAATTCGCCTTTGCAAGTCAGAGCCAAAAGAGCCGTCTGAAAAAAAGACTACTCGTAGTGTTTAAAAACATAAAACGCTCACCACCTTATGAGATGTTGTAAGCAAAACAAAAATGAGGAGAAATAAAAACCACTGGCAAAAGGAGTTATGTTCAGTGCTGTTGTGCTCTGTAGGAGTGAAGGGACGGATGACGGAGGGGTCCCGCAATGGGCCGCAAGTGCTCCGTCCACTATACTGGACCTGGAAATCCGAGTATGTAATAACATGTTTCGATGCAACCCCGCGAAACAGCGGAAGATGATTCTGTGAAAAGCGTAGATCAGTTGAGTTAATGGGGGTTTTCCCGTACGCAGGCAATTATTTATGCTTTGTAAATTGAGCATGTCCTAAGTCTTGGGCGACTCTGAGAAGATTACGCCCAAGGAGGCTCTAGCCGATGGTCGAAAACAAGGGCGAATGAAGGGATACATTCTGCCCATCGGACCTAACAAAACTTCATATCAACGTCTTCTGGATTGTAGAGAACATCAAGATCGGGCAGGCGGTGGACGATTGGGAGAAGGATCCCTGCGATAACTTGTGACAGATCTGACTCGCATAACTGCAAGGTTCCATCTTATTGTTTTCAGAGACAAAATGATCTGGCAATGCGTTGCTAACTTGCATGATGCATATTGACACGTATAGAGGGACAGAGGAATTACCTATACCTGTTTGTTATTGTGTTTTTGGTTGGAATGATCCGATGTATGTTGAATTGAATGACTGGGCCGAGAGTCCCAACGACCCAAATAATCACCTCATATTCTGCCGAGTTTTACTAACTCTTCTACATATATTGACTCCATGTCACCCTGCGAATACGTGTGATAAAAATGCAACGTTGAACAGCGACCCTTCGGAAGTTTCCTGATTCAAGCTAGCTGGAAATCTTCATGCAGCTCCTCTTAATTCAGCTTTATCCCCGGGTTCCACCACCTGTCTTGGCATCAACTCAGCAGAAGGCTCTACGAGTATAATAGCTTGGGCCTAATTATAAAAAAATATCACTGGCGATCAAAGTGTTGAACTACTATTAGGTTACGTTATAATTCAGTTCTCTCCCTTCGGAGTATGCCTTATTATACATGTATGGAGGAGAGTAGTTCCTCGGTAAGCATAACAAGACTTCATTAAGCCAGCTCCCAAGGAGGATAGTTCGCGGCAGCTTGCAATACTAGTGTCCGTCATCCCCGAGTTTATAGAGTAGAAGCTATCTAGCTCTTACGCCTTCCAAACTAGCTCAGCGCTTAATCGAGGATCCACGGCTCGGAAGCGAAGATTCCTTGCGCGAAGGATTTCAGCTCCAGGTCAGTTGGTCGGTTCCCCCAGGTGCCAACCGATTGGCTGTGTAGCTATACTGATTAACCCCATCGCAGGGTCGTAATGCAGACTTCACTTGGCGATATCGCCTCTGGGAATGGCTCAACTCCAATGGCGCATCCGTGGAATTCGTCGGCCCCTACACGGGCACCGTTCAACAAGAGTCAAGAAAGCCTCCCACGCTGCCTCTATCCCAAGAAGACACAAAAACGACGCCAGTCGAACCGCTGCTGGTGCGCCAACTCGGAGGCTACAACCGTGGTATTCCATCCATCTCGCCCTTTTTCGATGCCGGTCGAAGCCACTTTGCCGCGTGGGGACGCCAAATTGCCCAGGACATGGACCTCATCGAGGGTATGGTTGCCCGATATAAGCCGGACTATCTTCTAGTAGAGCTTGGCTTCAATGATCTTGGCTGGTTTGCTAGTGATGCCTTTGGAACGCTGCAGAACATGGCGACTTTTATAAAAAATGCCCGGGCGGCGAAACCAGACATCGCCTTTGCTATTGCCAATATCCCGCAGAGATCATTCATCGGTGGCCGTGAGGATTTGATCACCAAGACTGATGCGTACAACGGAGCACTGCCCAGTCTCCTCAAGCATATGTCGACAGCAGAATCGCCTATCCGCCTAGTCCAGGTCCGCGAGACCTATGACTGTATGTCTCCAATTAGCCTTGACACTTCTTCTGTCGAATTACTGACCCGGGACACAGGCCATCCCGAAGGATGTCCCGCAGGCTCCGACGGCCTACACCCCAACGCCCTGGGCGAATTCCAAATCGCAAAGGCCTTCGCAGACACCCTCTCCCGAGGATTCAACTGGGCCGGCGCTCCCTTCAGCATCCCTAGCAGCATCCCCGTACGAGCATGCACCACGCCGACCAACGTAGTGGCCAAGCCAACCAGCTGCGGCGTGACAGTGGGTTGGGACAACGTCGAGGGCGCGTACGAGTACATCCTGCATTTTGGCTTCGATGGAGGCGCCATGACCAAGTTTCCCGTTACTGGACCTATGTACACGACTGGCCGGATTGTTGCTGGTATAAGCTGGCATTACCAAGTCCAGGCTGTCTGCTCGGATGTTCTCTCGGATATGAGTGAGCACGTGTCGGTAAAGGTGGACCTCAACTGCGTACCATCCGATGGGTAGTCACCGACTACTTATTGCTGACGTCCAAAGCCGTTACGCCGTGAGTGAGGTCCCTCTTGCAGTACTCCTTCGTTGCTCTTCATTCTGTGACAATGGAGACAGACGCAATTCTCAGACGGGAGCATGAGACAAGCACAGGCCCAGGCAGGTCGCCTCGAGTAGGAAGTATGTGGATTTACTGGAGCAACCAACCCTGCCGTATCATCCGAAGAGTCGACCGCCAGCACCAAACAAACGCAGGAGATAATATTCCAAGCCCCTGCTCAACAAGTTCGGGAATCCTACAATCACCACTCCTGAGCCAAGCGCATAACGACCACAAGAGAGTAACCAGGGTTCCATACCATCCTTAGTGATGTTGAAGCAAAAGGCAGCGTTGGGTATGAACTATCAGCAAGGTTAACATCTTTGATTAAGCCCCCCTTGTGGATAGAACTATGTAATATTGACAGACAAGACCAATATCATGTCATGACCGTGTGATCCAGGACCGAGGGGGAGACGAGAGGAGATGGCAGTTACACAGAAACCTCGCCTTCTAGATCTGCCCTAGTGGTAGGTAGCTGAGCCAAATCTAACATCTGTGAGCCAAGCTCACAATCTAGCAACACTTCTCCAATCATGACCATGACCATCTCTTCTGCGTATCACCCGAATGGGCCATGCCTCACACAAGCCCACATGAAAAGCTCCATTGCCATCAACTGTATTATGTTGTGAGCTGTGTGTGCTTGCAATTTGCATCGTCATGCCAGAAACGAGAGAGAAATAGAACATATAATAAAGCAAACAAAACAAAGAGGAAGAAAAGTTCGCCTCGAAACTCCCTGGCATCTATCCCAAAGCCAAAATACATGAGTCTAATCACCCGATGCCGATGCGTGTGCTTTTTGTGGCCCCCTTGCTCTCTCCCATGAGAATGAATGTGGCACCGCCAGCCAGCAAGACCGAAAAAAACAAATCAGGAACAAGATGCGATGAAAACGGAAACCAGCCCAAGCATGAGCGGTCTCGGAAAGAAAAGGACCGCAACGAGAAAAGAGAAGAAAAGAAAATAGCAAGGTATATATACAGTTTCGGGTATCGGAATTCTCTTCAGGGGGTAAGGCATTAAGGGTCGGGTGCCTGTTTCATGATTTTCATTACTCATGTCCAAGCTCCTCCTGCTGCTCGCCAATGTGTCGCTCGCTTTCAGGTTTCCACGTGCCTGTGTATGCAACGTTAGTTATCTCATTCTGATCCCATGATGAGGTTGACCCAGCCTTACCTTCAAAGTCGTGCTTTACAAAAGCCATGGGGTCATCATAGTCCTTGGCGCCCATCTGTCCGACACCAGGCGAGAAGCTCGTGATGGGCAGCACCACGACATCTCCAACACGCTTGCTTTTCTCCATACCGGTGAAGTTGCGGTAATCAATCTTGCCCTTGCTGTTCTTCATATCGAAATAGCGTTCGTCGTTGAAGTAGTCCATGATGGTGTCGGTCCACACGGCTGGGCCAGTGAGGTCCACGACATCATTATACCTGAGGCCGGAAAGCTTGCCCGAGCGCTTGAGGGTGAGCGTCTTGTTGGTAATTCGGGCGATGATTTCGCGCAGAACCGGATGGCCGGGTTTGCTCTGAATGGTCCATTGGCAGAACTGGATGCGGCGGCTGTACCATTCTTCCCAATCTGGCCGGTCAGGGTCGGCCTCAATGCCAATGACTAGACCGATCGTTTCGCGGGGGATTTGCGAGGGCACCCACTCCAGGGCACTGCGGATGGCGTAGGTATCAATGTCGGAGTAGATTCCTCCTCGGGCGTAGAGAATCAGGTAACGGAAGAGGTCGGCTTTCAGGACGGGCAGTGGAAGGGCGTGGTATGCTTCGAGGACTTCAGGGACGCTGGCATAGAGCAGTCGGAGGAGACTGACGGCGATTTCGTCGGTGATGACCTCGTGGATAAAGCCAGGGTGCTCCATGGTCCACGAGGCCTCTTGCTCACGGAAGTCGAAGTTCGTATCAGCGGGGGTATATTTCCACGTCTGCCAGATGTAGGCAGGGAATTTCGATTCGACACCGTAGGGATATGCGTAGCCGAGCTTATCGTACGTCGACATGTGGGACATGTCCCTCATGGGCTTCTGCACGATAGGGACGCTGAGTGCCTGGCCTGTTCTCGAGTCGACCGAGCTCCCTTGGCCAGCAGGCGCTGATTGGGCCCCGGCGGCTGCATCCTCGCCATGTGTTGAGCTTGACGAGCTCGCGTCTGAGCTGTGTGATCGAGAGATAAGGAAGAAGACGGTGAGGATGAAGGCCGCAGCGGCGAGTGCGCGGCGTGGATTGAGCATTGTGGCCTTTTCTTTGGGCGGGCGATGCTGGAGGCGAAGGTGAGTGGCACGAGTTCGAAGGCGTTGAAGAAGAGCACCACCACAGCAAGCGAGAGGAACAACCTATAATAAAATCATGGGGGGACTCTTGTGAAGGAAAAGTGCAACGGGACAGGTGAGCAGAAAAAGAAATGCCGTTTGTCCGGTTCGCAAGGGGTCTGACGGGCGGCAATCTGCGATCTGTACGCCGTAGCTTCGCTTCAGATTCGTGTCGTGTAAGACAGATAGATTAGGGAGTAGGAGGGCGGAAGAGAGGCGAACGAAGGTGCGTCACAAGGCGGAAAGAAATCTAGGGCTAAACAATTGAAGAGAAACGAGAAGAGAGACGAGGATATTTGGCTCGTAGGTAATTAGTAGATGACGAAGACGAAGAGAGATTGTTGTGTTATTGTGTTATTGTACGGAGCGCTCCGTAGGTACTTTGTAGCGGGGTGAGCACATCTCAATTTCGGGATAGAGGGAGACGGATAAGGTACTAGCGCGGTAGATGAAGCTGAAATATAGGGGCTCCCCCGCTGTACTGCGCGCCAGCTGCTACCCAATAAGGACTAGCGACTGTGCTTCCGCAGAATTGAAGTGACGTGATGGATGTGCAGTGCAGTGGGTGGTGCCAGGGGTTCTGTGCAGGGGACAATGATGAAACACCAGACGATGCCAGGCATGAAGATCTTGTGTAAATGCGGCGGGCGCAAGTCTCTTAGTGCTGAAGTCGAGGCATCTAATAATCTCAAGTAGAAAGGTTGGTTTCTATACTACTGCTATTGTTAAATGCCGAGTTGTTTACTGTAGTATTCCGCATTCCGGATACTACCATGCCTTTGCCGAGCACTCGGACGGAGTACGGAGTACTGCACGGAGGGAGAATGAAGTAGCTTCAGGTGCTTCAGGTCAGAATTGCGCGCTTTTACGATCGATACGACGAAATGACGTACCTATGCAACTTGCAGTCCATTGTTGAAGGGAATCTCCCAAAGGAATGGATCGGCTTCACTGCGGAGTGGTGCTAATGTAGCAGTGCTCATAGTTAATAGTGCACGCTTTTGCATCCCACACAAGCGCTACTCAGTCAATCGATAGATATCGCTGTTGCATACGTACTCGTATGCATCTCGGGGCGCAGTTGGGCTAATAATACGGAGTAATGTCAGTGACAAAAACGGCCAAGCAACTCTCTTTTTATTCATTGGGACTTGGCTGACGCGGCTGCAGATTTCCGCACAAAAATCACACTCAATCACATGCACTGCCAAGCCACGAAAACCAGATTGGCGCAATTGTTGGCTTTTTTTCTATTAATCTTTTTGCAGGAATGGAATATTAAGCCGTCATCCCGTAAATCCGCCGAACAAGCCTTGTAGATCATCCAAGGGAGGACGGGATGATCGACAAACAGCAGGGCATCACACTGATATATGCAGTATCAGCATCAACACGAAACATCTCATACCAAAAACCAGGAGTAATAGTACGGCGTCAGGTTCATCCGTAAACTCATGCCAAAAAAAAGAGAGAAAAAGAAATCATTTGTTTCGACGCATTCAAGCTCAGCATCTTCCAAGCTTTTCATCGTCTTGGCATCTGCGCTATCTTGAGACTTGAGGCGTAGCCGAGCCGCTCGGCGATTTTTCTGCCTTGATTGATGACGATGGTGAGATAAGACAAGCCAGTGCCAACTGAATCAAGAGGGTCGTTTTATATCTGTGTCATCTCAAGAAATTATTCACATAAAAGCATCTCGTGGGCGTCAATATACTGTTTCAATGTCTCAGTCCGACTTTGAGTCAATGTGTTTACAAGTAGTTAGCAGTAATGACAAATTAATTACTTCGTACTCCGTACATGTAATTATTTTGTAGCCGCGTACTCCGTATACTCGTAGGAGAGGGAGTTGGTGTCTGAAATGAATGTTTAGAGTAAAAGAAAGTTCAAGGGAGGAAAAGAGGCGTACTTATAAACGCCGTTTTGCTGTTTATAGCTTTCGCAATCGAAGTGTGCTGAACTTCAGCAACTCCACAGTTAGGTATGCGGAATCATTTCGGAATCGCAAGCTAGCTCCGGAATCGCTTCGGAATCCAAAGACTCCAGAACCCACGGAGTTTGTACATACTACAGATTCTTCGTTCTTGTCAGAAGTCATACGAGATGTATGGAGTTCATCGCTTGGCGGCATTGGTCTGTAGCACTATGGAGTACTCCGTCGTACATGCTTCAGTTCTGCGTAGATTCTAGAACAAATTGACCCGCTATTCGAGGCTTTTATGCGAAAAAAAGCCACCCCGTATTCTTATCACTCAACTGCGTTTCCCGTCATTTATTCAGCAGCTAGACAAACCACAAACGACTTTAAAACGGCTGATTATCTTTAGAGATCTAATATTTGCATCTAGCTATAGACCAATAGTGCATAGCGTGTCAG
This sequence comes from Mycogone perniciosa, assembly GCA_025331125.1. Classification (NCBI taxonomy): domain Eukaryota; kingdom Fungi; phylum Ascomycota; class Sordariomycetes; order Hypocreales; family Hypocreaceae; genus Mycogone; species Mycogone perniciosa. The sequence goes on from JAOALB010000166.1 coordinate 47,925, forward strand.
CAACTATCTAGGTGCTCCGTTTTTGGGTCCGACTACTCCGTAGTAGATACATAATAGCGTAAGGTAAGCAAGGGAATTGCAAACTGCATAGCCTGATGTCTAATAACCATCTTTGTACTTCGTATTAAAAACTCCTCTGATAATGATGCTCGAATGGTAGTTGTCCTTCCCCATTAAGAAATACCGACAGTGATCTGCCATTAGGTATCGCAGTATTACTAAGCACACAGTACTACCTGGGTATTGTATCGTTTCGAGATAAACCAGAATAGGTCACTCATTTAGGCGACAAGCATGGAGCAATTCGATTGTCAGAAGTACCGGATTGAGGACAGATAATCCAGCCAACTATCAATCCTTGTTGATGAACGCGGGGTTCAGGCGTTTTGCCTTGAAATCTGGTTGTCATACGAAATACAGAGTACAACTACGAGTTATCGTATTAGAAGAGGCAAACACGCCCGAAGTAGGCAACTAAGCTCGCACAAAGGGCCGTTTGATTGTCATGGCCAGCCGCAGCTGAAACGGTCATGCCATTAACCTCCCGAGTCAGGACATGTGGTCTCAACTACCGAGCCTTGCGGTTATACTGGAATCTACTTGGAATAGAAAGCATATTGTACTTGTACTCCGCAAAATCTGTTGAAGTTGATGCTTAGCAGCCTATTAGAAACCCCCGATACCTCATCCTTCCCATCCAAGGGAATGCAGCCATCTTCTTACGTAGTAGTATCTGTTATCCCTCGGGTCCAACGGGATTGGAGCATGGGTACGCTGTATTGGCCAATCCTATCCTAAACATTCCATTCCATCACATCCCAGTTATTCAGTCAAAATCACCAACGCCTACACTTGGCATGCGGCTGGCAGCAGAGGTGAGAGAGAGAAATATCCTCACCTTGATGGATGTAATTGGCCCAAAATAGGTAGGATTCTATGCAGAGCCAGAGCAGCAGTGCCCATAATGGGAATAGGCTGTCAGCTGGACATCTAAACTGTTCCTTCAGTCCGTTCACAACGAACATCACCAAAACGCGGGGCAATAGGCGTACCACTGGCTCTGAAGCCCCGCGCCTACGTTTCCCATTTCATCCGCACGGGTTTCCGAGCACCCGCTGCCATCACGGCTTGACTTGTCTTTGAGCCCGGCCATCCGCGGGACAACTGTGTGGTAAGCCAAGGAAAGGGACGCTTGGATCACGGCCTTTCCAGCAGTATTTAACCTTCGTGTGACTGCCCTACTCCTACCTCACTTGGTGAATCATTGAAACATCATAGACTTTGCCTTGCCAGGGCATTGTGTGTTTTCTGTCCGCCTGGCCCCTCAAACCTTCGTTTCGTTTCCATTTACCCTGTGTTCCCCTCCATATTGGACATCTATCGGCATTGGCACAATGACGGCCTCCACGCAAACCCGGCCACACCCTCTGGCCCCACTCTCCGAGGCCGAGCATCTCAAAGCCCGGGATGCCATCATCAAGCTTCACGGCGCTTCAACAACCATCTTCTTCCGATCAATTTACCTCAATGAACCCAGCAAGGCAGAGCTGCTGCCCTTCCTCGAAGCTGAGCATGCCGGCACACTCACTGAGGAGACCAAACGGCCCGCCAGACAGGCCTTGATCGAGCACGATGTCTCGAGGACTGCCCGTTATGAACATGTCTCAGCTGTTGTCGATTTAGAGACTGGCGAGACTGTTTCTACACAGACTGCTGAGACCTCTGCTCAACCATACATTATTCCGTAAGCTGCCAACCCAACATTCTATGGTGGGAATGCCAGTCTAATAGCAGTTTTAGTGCCGAGTTTGCATTGTTCCAGGGCTTTTGTGTTGAGTCAGATATGTTCAAAGAGGCCATGTCTGAATTCACCCTCCCCGAAGGCTTTGATGTCTGCATCGACCCTTGGCCATATGGTGGAGTACATGCCACTGAGGATGTGCCACGATATATGCAAGGCTTGGTCTTTGCAAAGAACACTGCCAGCAAGAATGACGACTCCAATCACTATGCCTACCCAATTCCCATCATTCCAGTTATGGACTGGTTTACCAAGAAGCTCGTCCGCATTGAGAGACTAGCAACCGGCGGCGCAGAGGACGGTCTCGAGCCAGCACCCCGAGGGGATAAGCCAAAGAAGCTGTTCGAAAAATCTCAACATGCCGAGTATGTTCCCGAGTTGCTTGACCTACCCATGCGGAAGGATCTGAAGCCCCTCAACATTGTTCAGCCTGAAGGTGCTTCTTTCACAATCCACCCAGATGGTCTTATTGAGTGGCAGAAATGGCGATTCCGTCTCGGCATCACCCCTCGCGAGGGTGCTGTCCTGCATGACGTGTGCTACGACAACCGATCCGTTCTGTACCGTCTCAGCTTCAGTGAAATGACCGTGCCATATGGCGACCCTCGACCTCCTTTCCAGCGCAAGCAGGCCTTTGACTTTGGTGACGGTGGTATGGGCCGAGCTGCCAACAACCTTCAGCTTGGATGCGATTGTCTTGGAGCTATTCACTACGTCGACTCTCATCTAACCCAGCCTGATGGTTCGCCCGCTCCAGCTCCAGCCTTGGTCTGCCTCCACGAGCAGGACAATGGCATCCTGTGGAAGCATACCAACTTCAGGACGAACCGCGCCGTTGTGACCCGAAACCGAGAGTTCGTGGTGCAGTTCATCACAACTCTGGCGAATTATGAATACATCTTTGCCTTCAAGCTCGATCTCGCCGGTCAGATCACCTTGGAAACCCGAGCCACGGGTATTGTGAGCGTGGTCGGCATCGATGAGGGAAAGAAGAGCCTTTATGGAAACGTTGTTTCTCCAGGCGTCCTCGCACAGAACCACCAGCACATCTTTGCCGTGCGAATCGATCCCGCTATAGATACATTCAAGGGTGATGAGACCCAGGTCGTCATTGAGGAGAGCCACGGCCAGAAAATCGACCCCAAGACCAACCCGTTCGGAAACTTCTACCTCAACACGCGCAAGGTCGTGGAGAAAGCCACATGGATAGACGCCGAGCCACGCCTCAACCGCCTCCTTAAGTTCGAGAGTACTGTAAAGAAGAACGAAATCTCCGGCAAGAACGTTGCTTACAAGCTCGTATCGCCCACGACACAACTTCTTCTTGCCGACCCTGAGAGCACTGTCGCCCAGCGCGCGCAGTTTGCCCAGCACAACTTGTGGGTTACGGGATACCGGGACGGCGAGCTCTGGGCTGCGGGCGAGTTTACGAATCAGAGCAAGAAAGAGATTGGAGGTGTGGCGGATATGGTGAAGCGTGGTGATAGGCTTACTGCCAACGATGGGGAGGGCGCTGGTGCGAAGAGCAGCCCCGTTGTGTGGAGTGTATTTGGATTGACGCACAACCCTCGTGTCGAGGATTGGCCAGTCATGTAAGTGCATACATATGTCGAGCATTTCATGAGGAACTTCTGATACTAACTTGTCCAGGCCGGTTGAGATTCATCAGATGCACATCCGTCCGACGGACTTCTTCACTGTCAACCCTGCGCTCGACGTTCCCTCTACCAAGAACGAGGCCAGCGTGCTGCTGTCCTCTTGCTGTAGCAATGGAGCGTCTGAGATGAGAGCAGCACAGCATGATCCGGTTAGGCATCTGCAGGGAGGAGGGCCAGCTATTGATGCCAAAGAAGCCGGTGCTAATGTGGATAGATAGACGACAGGGTGGAGGGACTGAGCAAGACCTTAGCAGGGATATTCGTATTGGATATACACGATGAAAGTCATTTTATGAATAAAATAGTCCTCACTCTACTACCCCTTTTGTTTAATGTCATGGTGTTGTCTTTACGCGATGGTCGTTTTCCCGACACAAGATACTGGAAATCTTTTTGCTTGTATTTGTATGATTATATAGGTACATATGTTTTACATTACCGCCCCGGCCAAGGCAGTTAATGCTCAATCTTCAAGGAGAAGTCGACGTGTGGAACACCCTGGTGGATCGAACTGGTGGAAATGATATCGACATCTGCTCATCAATCAGCCTTCTGTCCACCCGTCACAAACAAATCACGATCAAACTTACCCTGGCAAACATACGGAGCGACATTATCCGCCTTCAACCCTCCAGATACCTCGAGTAAAAACTGCCTCTTCCCCGCCCACCTCTCCTTCAAGCTCCTCGCCGCAATCTTGACCCCATCGCCCGTAAAGTTATCCAGCATCACCACGTCCGCGCCCGCCGCAATCGCCTCGTCCGCCTCCGCCTCGCTCTGCACTTCGACCTCGATCTTGACGCTGAAGCCGCCGACGGATTTGGCTGCTGCGACGGCGTCCGTGATGCTGCCCCGGCTCCATACGTGGTTGTCCTTGAGCATGATCATGGAGCTTAGATCCATCCTGTGCGCGTCCGCGCCGCCGACTAACATGCCGTATTTCTCGACCAAGCGAAAGCCCGGCGTTGTCTTGCGCGTACCGGCGAGGACGCCTTTGTATCCTGCTTCGCGCAATTTGGACACCAGCTCGTGACTCCTACTCGCAATGCCCGAACACCTCGCTAATGTATTCAAAGCCACGCGCTCGCCCAGTAAAATCCCCCTCACGGGCCCTCTCACGGTTGCGACCTTCATCTTGCCGTTGTTGGAGGACAGGTCCAGCACAGAGCCCTCGTCGGCGTGCCACTCGACGGTGCAGCCGCATTGTGTGAAGACCTCGTCGAAGAACGGCCGGCCGGCGATGATGCCGGCGGATTTGCCCCAGAGGGTGGCGATGCGCGGGGATTCGCCGACGACGAAGCCGGCGTAGTCGAAGGAGGGCGTGTCTTCGGCGAGCCAGGAGGTGACTTGGGTTTTCCAGCTGGGGGGGAGGAGGGCGGCGAGAGAGGGGGCAGAGGAGGACATTTTTGGTAGCGGATTGGGGATATAGACGATGCGCAGAGAGAAGAGATATGCCGGGAGGAGGGTGGCAGAGAGAAGATGTATGGCGGTTGGAAAAGCTGCGATGACGGAGGTTTCGGCTCAGAACGGGCGGCTTCAAGTCGGAGCTCAAAGGTGGGGGCGGGGCAGTCGGCTACAGTCATCGGTGCATCTCCCGCCCAATTCCGATCTCCGAATACTAGCACTACCTTATAATACTGGTGATCAGACAGATCTGATGATGCATTCATGATTTGATTTTGGTAAAAATTACATTTATTTTCATTAATTAGGAGGCCGTATCCATGTCCCATTCCCTTGTTCTAGAACGCCGGGGAAATGCAATCCGGTTCATACGGCTTCCCATATCATCAAGTCATTCAAAGGACTTCATATTACTCGCTGATTGCTTGCTTCATCTACGTGGTGGAACGGATGGCACGTCCTCGAGCTTGGGTCTAGGCTTCTTGGCGCAAAGCAACTGTAATAACAAGTCAGCATTTGAGTCACATGAATAAGAGTGGCAGTCAGTCTCAGCCTCACCCCTTTCCTCTCCCTGAAATCGACATAAATGCCATTCCAGATCTTCCTCTCAGTGCAGTCTTCCTGACCATCCGCCTTGGTTTTGCATTCAGGCTGCATCTTTTCGATGTTCTCTAGCCCTCCCTCGTCTAGGTCTACCCAAGGCTTGGGCACGGGGTAATCAGAGAAGTGCACCGTCTTGGTCTCCTTGAAAACGGCCATTGGATCCCATTCCTCGATATCAGAGCCTAGATACGTGTGGTGGTCCTTCATGCGAAACTCGGCGGTGAGCATGCTGTATGGCCGGTGTGGAAGGACAAGCGCGCTGTCAAGATACAACTTGTTGATAATTTCCATGTCGTACTCGTACTTTTCGGCGGTCTTGGTAGCGTTGAGAATGCGCATAAACTCCGTTTTGCTGGGTTGAATAAGCATGAAGTGCGATGAGAGGATCTTCTTTGGGGGGTTTTTGTCGAGCAGCCAATATGCCCGTGGCATGGCAATTGGACACGGCGGCATGAGGAAGAGCTCATCCATGTGCTGAAGGACAGTCATGTCAGAGTCGAGGGATATGACACGATCATATTGGGTTTGGTTGAAAGCGAGCAGCTTGGTGAAGGAGTTGGCCCATGTGCCTATAGAAGTGAGCAATGGAACAGACAAAAAAAAAGAATTACGCACATATACAAATGGAGGGAGGGGGCTCGAAACATACTGTCAGATGTGTATTTATGCTGAACTTTGATTGGAATCAGCTTCGCATTATACTCATCTCTCGCCTTGATCAAGAGATCCGCATCGTGTGAACCACCTCCGTCCTTGGCAGTGGGGTCCCAGAGCATCTTGGCCGGATACATCAAGGCTCTGTCGGCACGGCTGCCGAGTTGATGTAACCTTTCAAAGAGCATAACGGAATTGCAAAGGTAATTGCTGTTCGTGACATATTGAGTGTACGCGAACCGGGACCAGTCGATGCCGCTGTCATTGCCAGAGCCAGTCGGGGTTTGGCCACCATTCCCTGTCAGTTGCGTCGATCCATGCGCAGTGCTCACAATGCTGTGACTGTCGCCGTATATTGCTTCTAGTTTGTACGATGATGAGTTGCGTATAAATAGCATGAGAACAACCGTAACAAATGCAATGAGCAACACACGGCCTCTGCGGGAGAACAGGACCATGCCACAGTGGGCCATCGTTTTTTCAAGGCTGGCCGGCATGATGCCCAAGATCTGAAATCAGGGTCGACTTCCAGACCGAAGCCGAGGCATCATAAAACGAGTGAGAGAGTTGGACGAAGGGGAAAGGCGGGGTTTTAGGTAAAAAGAGTGAAAAGGAATGCCTATGAAAAGCGAAGGAATAATATGGCAGTGTCTCATTCAAGTGGCTATTAATATGTCTCGTACTCCGGGCATTAGCTAGACAGGATTGCGTTGGACGAATGGAGCGGAAGGAGCTGGAAAGTGGAATTATCTGTGGTGCTAGGAATGGAAAACTGGAGACTCGGCTCGTGTCACTGCTAAGAGACGCGCTATGATCCTTCTCACTATCTGTCTGATATCAAAGTCGCAGAAAACGCGAGGAATATTCTTCAGAATCTGGCATTTTGAACTGGTTGATTGGGTTCATACGGGGGAGTAGAGAGGCTCAGATGGCATCTACTAGGAAGATCTGGTGATGAAATTTGCACCAGCCATGTTTCACAGCACATACAGAGCTGTTTCTTTCCACCACTCTCTCACGCATTTCGGGTATCGTTGCTGGGCACAAGATATTACCGTTTATCCGGAAGGCCAGCAACACCAGAAGTCGAGCCCATCGCAAACGAATCGCGGCGTTAACGGGAAATGGTGTTGATAGAAATGGTGTTAAGAAAACATGGCGTTGCGGATGCATTCACTCCGTACTTCGTACACGTACTCAATACGGAGTAGTACGAGTACGAAGTCGACTAGTTGCTCTACAGCGCTTAAAATGGACATGGAATAAAAATCTGCAGAGCTCTCAGAAACGCATATTTTGTATTGTAGTAAGTAGTACTTCGTATTAACACTAGGTAATTCAATTGGTGTCGCCTTTACAGATTTACGAATAAAGCCATACTGAACCCTTACCGTGTGGAAAACCCCCCAGCGTACGGAGTACTTCATAGTGCCTTTTTTACGCGTACATGCGGACCTCCCCAACTGTGGGCTTCGGCTGGTTCCTCTAGCGCTATGGCTGACCTTCTGGACAACGGCTGCACGGAGCTTTATTAACCGTCATCCCCACTGTGTTTTAGTGATCGCTTTGGAGCCTAACTAAAGGACACTCGATTTAGGACTGGACCTCGGAACTTATGCGAAGCACCTACTACGAGATTACTGATCGCATCACACTGAAACATCGCTCTTGATTCACTCTTCAGGACCAAACAACGACATCTGTGCCACCATGGGGAACTACGGAAAGTGTTTAGACGGCGAATACTACGACCTGGGCGATTTCCATCGTCCTGTAACCACCAGCAACCCCAACACGCAGACATGGTTCAACCGCGGCTTGGTTTGGTGCTATGGCTTCAACCATGAGGAGGCGGCCAAATGCTTCGAGCGCGCCATCGCGCACGATCCGGGCTGTGTCATGGCATACTGGGGCCTGGCGTACTCTCTCGGTCCCAACTACAACAAGCCTTGGGAGCTTTTCGGAAGACGTGAACGACAAACCACTGCGGAGCGCACCCATCATGCCATTGAGAAGGCCAAGGCTTGCGCCGCAGCAGCCTCTCCCGTTGAACAGGCCCTCGTTGATGCCCTCAGTTTTCGATATCCAGCAGCCCAGGCCCCGTCAAAGACAGACCGCCCGATATGGAATCGCGAGTATGCCGATGCCATGAGTGCAGTTTCGGCGCGGTTCCCGGACGACTTAGATGTTGCCACCCTGTATGCCGACGCCATGATGAACCTCACTCCCTGGGCATTGTGGGATATTAAAACCGGAAACCCGGCATCAGGAGCCCGTACAGTAGAGACGAAGCGTGTGCTAGAACATGCCATGTCTCTCGAAGGCGGTAATCGACATCCCGGTCTGCTGCATCTATACATCCATCTCATGGAAATGTCCAACACCCCAGAAGCTGCCATGCCTGTTGCCAATCTCCTGCGCGGACTCGTTCCGGACTCTGGACACTTGAACCACATGCCAAGTCACCTCGATATCCTCGTTGGGGATTATGCCCGAGCCGTCCTCGCCAACGCCGACGCCATTCGTGCAGATGAAAAGTTCCTGGCCCGCGAGGGGCCGATGAATTTCTACACGCTCTACCGAAGTCACGATTACCATTTCCTTCTCTACTCTGCCATGTTTTCCGCTCAGTCCCAGGCCGCCCTAGATGTTGTGCAGCAGCTAAAGGCGAGCTTTTCCGAGGAGCTGCTCCGCATCGAGACACCTCCTATGGCAGACTGGCTAGAAGCCTTCCTCGCTATGCGCGTCCATGTGCTGATCCGATTTGGTCGCTGGACAGATATTCTCGCCTTGAATCTTCCTACAGACCAGGACCTCTACTGTGTGACGACAGCTCTGACACATTATGCCAAGGGAATGGCTCTGGCGGCTCTGGGACGGCTGGAGGAAGCACGAGCGCAGCGTGCTCTTTTCTCGGAAGCTGTTCCAAGAGTGAAACCGTCTCGAACATTGTTCAACAACAAATGCGTCGACATTCTAGGCGTAGCTGAGGCTATGCTCGATGGTGAGATCGAGTATCGATCCGCAAATTACAACACTGCCTTTGCGCACCTGCGGGAATCCATTGTTCTGTACGACGGCCTGCCTTTCGATGAGCCCTGGGGCTGGATGCAGCCAGCAAGACATGCATACGGCGCTCTTCTGCTCGAGCAGGGGCACGTCCAGGAAGCCTTGGAGGTGTACAGCGGAGACTTGGGCATTGACAACTCCCTACCGCGTGTACATCAGCATCCGAATAATGTCTGGGCTCTGCATGGGTACCACGAGTGCTTGGTCAGACTGGGCCGAGCATCAGAAGCAAAAGCTATTGAACCGAAGTTGAAGGCTGCCATGGAGGTGGCCGATGTACCTATCACCTCGTCATGTTTTTGTAGATTGCGGACGGCAAAGATATAGCCAGTGTTGGAATGAATGGAGTCAACGGTGACTCTCATGCACAGCACCCCTTTCCGTGTAAGTCGAGTATCACGCCATAAGGGACGTACAATTAAATTTGTGGCGGGCCAGAAGAAACAATGCATGATTAATATGCTAGCTATGAATGAGGAAATTACAACCCTTTTATGTCTCTGGGCGTTGAGAAATAACAGGCAACAAGGTGTAGGTACCTCATCCCTAACAAAGCACACCCAAGTCCCGCTCCTTTCAGATCTTCAACTCGGGATACGCTGGCAACTTCCACCCCGAATCCAACCCCGTCTCCAACTCATCCACATTATCCGGCATCAGCCCCAACTTGATGAAAAGTCGCAGAGATGACCCAAAGAACCAAATCGCAAACTTCGTCTTCGGCATCACCCACCCCGGCACCCCAGCAGGCAATGTCTGCGTCTTCTTTACGAACGGTCTCATCGTTTTCTCATATGCCTTCAGCGCAGCCCCCACGTCGCCTTGATGTTTGCTCATCTCCCCTGCGAGCACATACGCCGCTACCAGTGCGAGACTTGTCCCCATGCCTGTCATGGCGGACGGACAAAACCCTGCGTCACCGAGGAGGACGACGCGTCCGCTGGACCAGGAGGTGCTTTTGCGTTGTAAACATTCTTGCGCGTAGAAATCATCCGCCTTGTGCATGCCCTCCAGGATGCGCGATGCCTGCCATCCCGCTCCTTCAAAGGTCTTTGCGAAAAATGCCTTTTGGGCTGCGATGTCTTGTGTGAACGCGGCTTGCATCTCCTTTCCGCAAGCCATAGTCATCAGATATGCTTGTCCCACGTCCTTCCCGTACCGCCCCGTTTGTATGAGGCGCCGCCCGGGTGCTTGATATGCCGAGGTAATGTTGTCATCCTCTGGTTCGCGCGGGATGGTGAACAAACTGATATACACGCCCAACGAGAGCGACTGGTCCTTGATTCCCGTCTCTTCCATCATTTGCTTGCGTATCTTTGAATTCTGCCCATCCGCGGCAACGAGCAGATCATATCTCTCCACCCTCCCATCTGAAAACGTCACCTCCACCTCGTCCCCAATGTTCTTCCACTCCTCCACAGTGACGCCAAAGCGATACTCAGTCTTCTCTTTCGAAGCGTCGTATAAAATATGGCATAATTGTGCCCTAATAACCTCAATCTCACTGGTAAACTTCGTCGGCGGACCCTTCCTGTCACGCTCCTCGCCGACCTCTGCCCTCCCCATCTGAGCGATAGTCTTGCCCTGTGCATTAACAAGTCGAAATCCAGCATCATCCACGTTGTGTTGCTGGATTTCATCTAGTATGCCCATCTTCTCAGCCACTTGGATGGCTTGATTCCGCAGGTAGATCTGATGTCCGTTTGTGCGAAGGGCAGGCGAGCGATCGACGATGGTGCATGTGTGGCCCAGACGGGAGAGCCAATATGCAGTGGCCGGGCCGGCGATGCCAGCGCCAGATATGAGGATCCGGAGAGGTGACATGATTAATTGCAGTGTGGTTTATGTCTTCAAGTGAGCTGTGTGAGTTACAGATGAATCAATCGCAAAGCATCATGAGCATTATCTAGTATGGTGTTAAAGATTTAAGGTACAATGAGGACGTTGAGACTAATATATCCGAGCATGTTAAGCTTAAGTACCTGCAGACACGACGAATGCGGCAAAATCCGCCCTGAATGGATTTCTACTTTAGGTAAGTCAGTCTCCGAGAGCCGAATACTAGGCATAGTACGGAGTGCTCCGTATTTCCAACCAGAATACTTCGTGTGGCAGACTTCATACTCCGTACATTTAAACTACATTCAGACTAGGTCAGTCATCCATTTCTACGTCTTTGACAAGGTACCCGTTTGTGGGGATATTAATGCTTTAGTTTACTTATCAGTGATATATCGTATATTTCGCATAAAACCCAACCAATAAAATTACCTGCTTTTTTTTAACTGCTATAATGGCCTTAATTACGGAGTACAAAGCATTAAAATGGAGTTTTTATTGACATTCGGTCCGTTTTTAGGCTAATATACGTAGCAGACCTTGGCAGTGGTTGGTTACCAGGAGGCCCAGCCACGAGATAAGAATCACCACCTCTCTCCACTTCACAAACTATATTGAATATCGACTACGAGTGCTAATCACAATTGTACTAGCGGCGTGCGCCGACCAAATGCAATGCTGACCTTTTTTTCTTCCCTTCTCTTCTTTCTCATCCGTCTGTTCGCTAAGTTTGCTTGTCAAGTCTACTCGCTGCCGCCCAGTTAGGCGTTGAGCTGATAGTATCCAACAAACTTATTCTACAAAAACATAATACTATCGTTTTCCAGATGGCAAACAAACACACCTTCCATTTCAGATCGCTATACAGCCACCTCAACGGAGTTTGCTTGACAGACCGCAGTGTATATATCAGAGTGCTTAGTAGTGAAGGGACTGGCCTGATGGAATGCTCTACACGGAGTACCGAGGGGCGAATCGCAAAGTATCGCAACCGCAAGCTTAGGTACTCTGTTATAAAGAAGTTAGGATGTGAGGATGACGATATATCCGAGGTATCGCCAACAGCGTCATTTACAAATGCTACCATGCCCCATGCAAGACAAACGCTGCCCAGTAGCACGGGACCTAGAGAAAATCACCCGGGGGTGACTCATTTCCTGCTAGCAAGCCGCCGAATTGCCTTCTAGAAACACACGGCCATGTTCACCGGCTCTTCGGCTTCATATTGCCTTGACAAGGCCACAGCGTCTCCACGACGGGCGCAGATCCCGCAATTTGCTGCGCCGCCTATAGCCCCTGCAGCTTATCACCTGGCATAAATGCTAGGATGCCGGAGCTACAGGCCGCCATGCACACCAGGGATGCATCGCGGGCTGTGAATGGGTCTGTCCTTGAACTACTGCAGGTATTGGCTGACATGCCTGCCCATGTGCCCGTGGTAGTGCAGGCCACGTCAGTGCCGAGGAGCAGCTCAGTGGCCAAGTCGGTGGCCAGCTTCCGCATGCTGGTGTATGTCGCCTCTCGCTCTTTTTTGTCTTCACTGTCGCTGTTATCGTCCTCGTATACAGCAAAGCCGGTGGTATGCAGCTGCTGTGTGTCCTTCCGTGCATTGGCCCGCCTGCAACACTGCCACAGCAGGGACAGGGTGGTGATGCAAAAAGAAAAACGGGATTCCGTAATATCGGGGGTGTTCATCGGCCTAATTTCAGGGCGTGGAGAGGGATAGCTCTGATACCAACTCGTTGATCTCGTCCAGCCTGCTTTCCTTCGACCGCATATCCGGCATTCTGGCACCTCAGAGGATGGCATGTGCTCACGCTTCCACCACCGTATTATCTGGGATACTGTAATAATCCCATCCAGCGTTCCTGTCGTTCCTTATGGTACCATTCGTTGTTTGTATCCTGAAAAGCCAGACGGGCTTCCAATTCAATGAGCGCCTCGTACTTCATAACTTGCGCTTCGACGTACTCGTGCTCTCGGTCAAGACTAAGGAATTCCTCTAGAAATCTGACAGCCTCGGATCCTTAATCATACCGCTTCGAAGTTGCCAACCTGTTAGCTTATCTAGACTGCTTCGTATTTATATTTCCGCGGACTTACTTAGTGTTGAATGTTTATCACCACGAACAGTTTATGTGCAAGGCCTCCTGAAATCACTGAATTAACAACGACCATCTTGCCCCTTTGACTGACTCCAGCATGGAACTCGTAGATCTAGTATTCGAAACTGATTTCGAGCTGCCAGACGAGGGACCTCAGCTTGGTGATGATGATGATGATGTACTATTAACGTCCTATGGCAAAGGCCATTAATCCCAGTAGGGCAAAAGGACGTGCTATACTAGGTTTAACTATAGTATTACTAATAAATATATAAGCTCCCTTATATAGTATTTTATCGCTTTAGCAGGTGTAGTCCTTTAGCTTTATTTTTATTAGCGGGTTAAAGAGATACGCAAATCTTGTAAAGATAGGGTTATAATAGTTAAGTAAGTATAATAAGGTAAAAGTGTATTAAAACTTTAACTTAAAGGAGAAAGGGGAAGAGAATAGGCTTAAGCTTCCAAATACACGCATACAGTTTCCAACTATACATATACATTTAAGCCTAATCAGGCTCAAGTCACTCGCTGTCTATTTTTAGCTGTAAAGATATATGTAAGTTATTTTTTTAAGTTTAAGGTATATAAATGTCACGACCCGACTATGTCGAAGACCAGGTCACGGGGACACGGGAGAATATCGGTTGCACCAACCAATCATCGGGAAGTGATCACCGCGCTAAAGGTGATCACTCAAACGCTCACTACACCAAGACGTGTGATCACTTACTCGATTACTGCACTATCGCAGTGATTGCAGCAACGCTTACTGGAACCTCAGTGATCACATATAGATTTCCTTTGTATATATATGACTGGCTTATTACTCATTTAGTATAGTTACTTAAACAGTTGTTAATAATTGTATTTACTAGAACCACCTGTTCTACAGAATCGTGACTATATTACCCTGCTTAATATTCATCCTTGACCTCTCTGTTAATATAGACCCTGCGAACCTCGGTTTAACTGTTGAGAATCAACCCGGATCGTTACAATAAAGGTTTACTTAGCCTTTTACTGAAAACTATAATAATAATAAAGATATAGTTATATATTATTTATAACTGTAGTAGTTATAGTTAACTATATAGAAATATTATAGTTTAAGGATTTATTATTAAATACAATAATAATAAAGAAAAGGTAGTTGGTTTTTTATATTAAGGCTAAGTATATATTATTATTATATTATATACTTATACTTTATAGGTATTAAAGTATTTATAATATACTTTTCTTTAAGCTATATAACTTTAATAACTATTAATATTATATTTTATAATATTAAAGCTAATATTAATTTATACCTTTTATATTATATTAAATATATTTAATAATAATAGGACACCTTTATAAATAAAGGAGTTTAGTATAAAAGTTATAAAAATTAATTTATTATAAATAAAAATATATATATTGATATTATTTTAATAACTTTAATAATACTATAACTTTAATATTATAAATTAACTATTATTTAAAGTAATAGCTAGATATAATAATATATAATAAAATAAAACAGTAAAAATAAATACCTTTTTTCCCTTTTTTTCCTTTATCTTTTATATAGTCCTTTAAAGGAGTTATTAAGGAAATATTTAAGAAATTTATTTCCTAGAGATTTCCTAGGAAAGCTTACAGAAATATCTATATAATTATTACTTTTTTATTTACCTGCTATTTCTTAATTATAGCGCTAACTATATTAATATTATATATTAAATACTGCCTTCAAAAAGGTTATTTATTACCTTTAATAATGTTTTCCTTTATTATATACTTATATATAATTGTATTATAAAATATAAAAGAAAGTAAAGAAAATTACTTTATTTTATAAATATTATTTTTACGTTAATTATAAAGGAAATAATAAAGTAATATTAAAGTAATATTTTTACTTTTACTTTTTAGTTTTTACCCTCTTTTTCTTTTTATTTAAGTCTGTTAAAATTATAAGGTTATACTGAACCTTATTTATATATAGCTTCTAGGAAGCTGTATATAACACAGCAATAAGGAAACAACTAAGAGTCTAATTAAACTAACAATAAATAAACAATTAAATTGTAAATAATCTAATAGCTAGAAGCTATAAAATATCTAGTGTATATACAGCCAGTATAGAAGTAATTATATAAATAATAGCTTTATCTTTTACAATAGTCCTCCAATTAAATAATAGGAATATAGTAGCAGAATTAGGCTTATAGCATTATTCCTATTTTCTGTAAAATTTATTAATATAGGAAATCATCTAAATCGACTTACAGGTATATAAACAGGAAACGAGTTTAGTTAAATTTTTTATAATAGCTATTATACCTATTATATTAATTCTAGGGTAATAGGGTAGCTGGTCCTAGCTTAATTGTTATTATTAAAGATAATAGAAATTTCCTGACTTACACTAAAGTTCCTCTGGGAACTTAGTCCTAGCGTTAGGCCTAATTCTGGGTCTAGCCAGAATAGGAAGGTTATCTATTTACATTAAAATCCTTGCTTTTTAGTCCTCCTTTTTAATAATAATAAATAAACAGGAGGAATAATAACAGTTAGGACAACTATAGTATTTCTTAAAGGGGGGAGTTAATATATATATTAGTATATATTAAGGTTACCATATAGGATTACTATATAAAACCTTTATTATATATATTATTATATACTGCTATTTTAGTTTAGATTCCTTTATTTAGCAGTTAACTTAATAAAATTATACTTTTTTACATTTACTTTAATCCTATTATAGATAAATATACAATAATTTAAAAAGAATAAAGGAAATAAAAGGGAAATAACTATAAAATGAAAGTAAAAAAGACTTTAAACAAAATTAAAAAAAAGTATAATATTTAATAATATTAAAAAATAATTAAGAGTTGACTTTAATAAATTAAATAATAAAAGATAAATTAATAATATATTATTATCATATTAATTACTTAAAACTATATAAATAAAGAATATGTAAAATATAATATATTAATTAATTTAAATTCTCTTTAAACTATTATTTATAAAATAACCTATAAACTTTAATATTTATATAATAATTTCAAGTTATAGTCTTTAAAAGTATATATTAATTTAAAATTTTCAAATTTTAATAAAATTTCTTTAAGCTTTTATTTAAGAATCTTTTAATATTTAATAAAAAAAGTTAGATTTAAGCGTTTAAACTTTATCAAAAACAGGATAAATTATTTAATATAATTAAAAGTATAATATAAAGGTTAATATTTTATAAAAAGGTTGTAGAAATAACTTTAAAATATTTTAATAATATACTATTAATTTAAAATTAAATTGAAAGTATAAGTAAATTAATAAAAAACATATATAATTATTATAGTATTTAAGATACTTATTAAATATAAGTTATATAAATAATTTAAGTTTATTTCTATATAAATTAAATGCTTTTATACTTTATAACCTAAACCTTTATAAATATAAAAATTAGCTGTAAAGTATTTATTATAAATAATTAAAATAATTATTTAATTTATTTATATAATATATTTAAAAAGTTTTACTTTTAAAAAAAGTAATATAAAAAGAATTTATTAAAAGTAATTAATATAATTATAATAGTAATAATTATATTAAAAACAATTATTAATAGTAAAGTAATTAAAAAAGACCTTAAATTTATAAATTAGTTTTTAAAATTTATTATAGGATTTAGATTAATATAAAAGTTTTAAAATAATATAAAGTTTAAAGTAAAATAATAAGCCTTTAATTTATAATTAATTAAAGTGTTCTTTATTAATATTTAAGAAAGAAAAATATAAATAAACAATATTATTAAATAACTTTTTAAAATATTAAGACTTTAATTAAATATAAATAGCTATAAAAATTAAAACTTTTAAATATAATTTATAATAAGATTAATATATAAAATATAATTAAATATATTTTAATCTTTATAGTTAATTTATTTATTATAAAAGATAATTCAAAATATAATAATATTATTATTTATATAAAATTATTATATATATATAATACTAAAGAGTATATACCCTGGTATATAATATATTTAAAGGGGTATATACTATTATGAAGGATAGGCAGTATAGGGTCCCTTATATAATACTAGCCCTTCACTTAACTATATTAACCTAGCTGTATATAAGTTAATTAAGCGGTAAGTTTAAGTTTTATAATACTTTATTACCTATATTATACCTACCTAGCTTAACCCTTTATTATAATTTTTAAACTTCTTTATATATTATTTAGGCCAATATAGTAATAATATAGTAGTTTACTATAGCCAATATATTAGTAAATATAGGGAGAAATATTAGCGACTTTATAATTAATATATACCTACCTAGCAATTTAACTGCAGGCGCTACTAATACCATAAATAATATTATATAAAATAAAATATAGGATAACCCTATATAAGATAATATATAAAAGAAATATACTTATATTAATAAATAGATCTATTAACTAAAGCTACTCTTTTAACCTTGAAGAAAAAAAGCTAGCCTTTAAGCGCCAGTTAAATAATATCTCTTTAACCTATAAATTATAATCAAGATACTGCTAAAGCTTAAATATTTTATTAAATAGCAGTTAAAGAAAATTTTATATTAAAAATATTACCTAGCTCTACTTTAAAGGCAACCTTTGCGCTTAAAATAAATAGTTTAGTAACTTAAAATAAACCTTTAATAAAGTATAATAAATCTTTTAAAAGGATTTAAAGTATATTTTACTTGCCTTTAATAATATAAATATTAAATATAGGTTTAAGTAATAGTATTAGTTTAATAAATATTTACCTATTTAATAAAAGGAAATTAAAAATAATTAATTAAGCTATATAAAATAAAGTAAAATAATATTTAAAGATTTTAAAAACTAAAAAGTTTTATTTATTATTTATTTTTGAAATATAATAAAATTATATTTAAAAAAAAGCTAAACCTTTAAACCTCTTTTTATAAATATCTTTAAAGGTTTAACTATAATTTAGTTATAGGTTATAAATATAATAATACTGTAATATATTTAAGTAGTATATTAATACTTTAAAATATAAACCTTTAATATTATTTCTACTATAATAGTATTAAGCCTTTAATACTTATATACCTATATTTAATTAATTATAAAAAAGTGTAAGGACAAAATTAATTATTATAGTAAATAACTTTACTATAATTAAATAAATAAATATTAAAGTTAAAACTGACTTTTATATATTTATTATAATCTAAAGGTAAATATATATTAAAACCTATCTAAACTTTAATAACTATATTAAAGTTAATTTTATTAATATAGCCTTTACTTAAATATATTAACTCTACTAAATACCTATAAAAATACTTAACTTTAAAGCTATAAGGAAATTTATATTTCTTTAATATAATATATAAAAGGTTTTAATATAGCTTATTTACTTTTAAAGTATTACCTAATAATTTATATATACTTATATTAATATTAACTATAACCTATACCTTTAAAGTAACTTTATATTACTAAATATATTAATATTAATAAAATGCTATATTTATATTAACTTAATTAACTAATATTTATCATTTAAGTATTAATAAATAGATTAAAAGATTTAACTGCTATATAAACTCTAGGCAGTATATATAAGCTTAATTTAAATATTTATAGTTACTAGATTAAATAAATACCTTTAATTATTAAACAAAGATAAAATAATAAATAAAAGATTTACTATTAATATCTTTATAGAATGTTATTCCGTTTTAAAAATATTTAATTTAGCTTATATTAATATATTACTGCAATATAAAGCTATAGACTATTTAATTAATCTTTTATTAAAGACTTAGCCTTTATATAGCAGCATTTACTTACTTTCCTTAAATAAATTTAAAAACCTTTATATTTACCTTAAATAAAACCTAGTTTATTAAAGGGGAATTAGCGCTCTAAATATATATATACACTAATAATAACCGGAATAAAGCGCAGGAACTGCGCTTTTAATAGAACTATAAAGCTGTAATTAAGTAATATAGGGACTAAAAGATACTGCGAATTATTTAATTATAATGTCTGCAATCGAAAGTAACTAATGCTTGCCTCTTTATGCCTTAATAGCTATAAAATTACAGGTAAAGGTAATATATTAAAAGAGAATGCAGGTTAGTTTATATTAAACTAGGTCTATCTGTTTATCTTTATAGTTTTATGCCTCTTTAATTTAATAGTTGCTTAAATAAGTAATTAACTTTGTTTAAGTAGGCTAGTAAAAAGGACTATAAGTGTATTAGGTATATTAAGTACCTTTAATAAAACCCTCCCTATAAGCATTCGCGAATAAAAAAAGTAAATCTTAATAAAACGCTTATCCAGCTAAACCTCTTAATATTAATATTATAATTCCTTAAAGTAAACGTTAATAATATAAAGAAATAATAGAATAAGTATATTATAAAGAAAGGAAAATTAAAAATAAAATTACTACTATATATACTATTAATATCTTTATATTTAATCTATATTCAATTATTCTCCTTATATTAAAACCGCTATAATTAAATAGTTTTATCCTAGTAATTTATATTTATTACTAAGTATTTTAAACTGCTATTTATTAATTTTATATTAATTATCCTGTTATTTAAGTAAGTGTATAGATTTGCTTTTAAATATTATTTTAAGCCGATTTATTTATTAATCCTGGCGGGGTTACGCTGCAGTATATATTTAAAGCTGTAATTCTTTAAACTTCAAGATATTAAGGTATCCTTTTTCCTATTACTATTATAAAAGCTATTATTATAGTTTATCCTCTTTTACCTAGTTTTATAAAGCTCTTTTTATCTTTTTTTATTGCCTTTTAATTAAGTTTTATAATTACTTTTAAAACTCTTTTTTTCTTTAAGTTTTAGTTATTTTTTAATTTATTAAAGGAACTGTTATTTTCTTTAAAAAAAATCAAATCCTCTTTTAAACTCTCTATATCCTTTAATAGTGCTGGCGTAGTCAGTAAAGGTTTTATAGGTTATAGCATTACTGAGAAATATATAGATTTACTCCTAGTTATTGGTTTTGCTATTGCCTTTAATATAGACGCCGCTTGGGTAGCTGGGCTAGCAGTGTTATCTTGTTTCTTTACTACTGGCATAGTCTGTAAGGCTGGGGAGAATTTAGGATCCAGCTTTCTATATTCCGTGAAATCCCAGGAAAGTGCTATTTCCCTGTTTTTTAGGATCTATATTAGGATTGCGGTTTCTTATATTATTAGTTTCCCTTTTACTGTTTTTTAGGATTGCGGCTAGTTAGTCTAGTATAAGCTTTAACCTAGTCTTAATAAATAAGAATTTTAAAGTAATATAGTTAGCGAAGGGAGCGTTAAAGTTTAGGTTATCCTTTACTTTATTTTTTATTTTTTATTTTTAATAAAGACTTTTAGTAGGGATAGAATTATTAAATAGCGCGTTATTTATCAAGTGGATTTTTATACTTTTCTTTTTATATATAATATTAGTTTTGATTTTTTCGCGTTTTTATACTCTCTTTTAAAATCTTCTCTTTTAATCCTCTATTTCCTTAAACTTTTATATTATCTTTTTTATTACTTTTATTCAATCTTTTAAATTATTAGCTAATACTAGTTAAATTAAGTCCTCTTTAATTTACTTTAATAATTAATATAAAACCTCCTCTTTAAAGGTAAGCTAAGGTATTTCTAAACTTTCTTTTATTTTATTAACTTTATACTTAATTATAAAGTTAATATTTATTATAGCTTTAAATTATATAATACCTTTATTTTATATTTTTAATAAATAACTTTTATAATTAAGGTAATAATTTAAATATTTCTTATTTTATATTTTATATATAAATCCTTATTTTTTAGTATATAATTAAATATTAACTGTATAGTTTAAATAAATAGTATTTTAAAAATAAAAGGCATTAAGACTTTATTTAATATATATTAAAAAGGAGGGCTAAAAAGCAAGGATTTTAGTATATTTAAGTAACCTTCCTATTTTAGCTAGACCCAGAATTAGGCCCAACGCTAGGACTAAACTCTAAAGGAACTTTAATATAAATTAGGAAATTTCTATTATCTTTAACAATAACAATTAAGCTAAGACCAGCTACCCCGCCTACCCTAGACTTAATACAATAGGCATAATAGCTATTATAAAACAACTTCCCTCCTATAACACTAGGTCTTGGCACCTTATATTAACGTTTTTGCATACAATACCACTAAACTACTAATAATATTAAACCTTTACTTGCAATAGCCTTAAAGCCCGCGAGCAGTAATCCCTTTAACCTAAAGGAGTATACGCCTAGGATATAATAAAAGGCAAGGAATACTATTTTTATTAAAGTAGAAATAGATCTCTATATTAACGCTATTACTGTTAAGCCTAGCCTATTATTAAAGGAAGGTTAATATATTAAAATATACTTTAGTTTAAAGCTTAACACTAATAGTAACTTTAGCTCCTTAACACCTAGTCCTTTAAGCTTACCCTTAATCTCTTTTATATAATTAAATATTAGACTTAGTACTTTTAAAGCCTTAGAAAATATTAAAGCTAATAGCTAAGCCTTTTTTAAAGATTAAATAGCAGTTCTTTATATAGTCTATAAAGTATTTAATAATACTATATTTTAATTTTTAATAGGCAGAAAATATAATATTACTATTTAAATAACTTAAAGTATTATTAATTTCGTTAATAATAATAATACAGTAATTAAATTACAGCTAAATACTTTTAAAACCTTTATATTAATAAACTATATACTAGGCTCCCTTTAAATGCATTACATTTTACTTAAATATATACTGTAATAATAACTATAATATATTAGACTGGAATCCTGTTAATTAATATTAAAGAGGACTTATAAGTTTTTATTAAACTAAATCTAGGATTAGCTGTATAGAAATATAAAGTATGCTATATCTGCTTGCTAATTGCAGGGATTACTTAGTAAAAACTTAACGCTATCCTTTAAGCGTTATTAATAAAGACTAAATAGTCGATAACCCTAGTTAATTAAAAAACCAAATAAAAGCTTTTTAATAAAGAGAATAAAATTAATGCCTGCTTTAATACTATAAAAGTTAAGGCAGCTTAATAATAGTTTATATATATAGTTTTAGGCTGTTTAAAGAGGATTTTAAAGTCTTTTAATAATATAAAGGTAAATTACCTTAAAGCTGCTAAGCTAAAAGTGAAAATATAGATTAGCTAAAACCTAGTTAATATTTAATTCTTAAAGTAACTGTATTAAAATTAATAAAAGAAAACAGTTTTACTTTTATTCTTTAAACTAGTTAATAAAAAGTTTACTTTCTTTAACTTAAATAGTATAGCAAAACTAATATAAAAGACTGCCCCTTTATTATAATGCAAAAACAGCTAGGATTTCTACCTTTAGCAAATATACTAAAGGAACTTTAAATGCCGCCTTTATAGTAGCCTTAAATATAAAATATAAATCTGCCTAATAAATATTTAATATATTAACTATTTAAGGCTATATAAAGCTATATATAACCTATATTTAACTAAACCTTTTTATAGCTATAAAAAGCTAGTATACTTTTTAATTGCAAAATTATAAAAGGTTTATTAATAGGGAGTAAAGGTATTTTAATAGATTTACCCTATAGCCCCTATACCCTTAAATACCGCCTAAAATATAATAACTACCGCCCCCCCTTTATCTTTATATATAGCAGTAGCAGAGAGACTTTTACAGTTTTAAATACAGGGAAAAAGACTATATTAAGAAACAGCAATTTAAAAATCCTTTAATAAATCCTAAGAAACCTAACCGAAACTTAAAAAACAGGAAACCTTAAAGAATATTTTAAGTTAACGTTAATAAATTAAAGCTAATATATAATACTGCCTTCGCCCTTATAGTTAAAGAGAGCTATAATATTATTATAATATAAAAACTATATATAGATGTTACTTAAAAGGGACGCTGCTATATAGTATAATATAAAGAATTCTAAACCTTTTTTTTAATCATAACCTAAATAAACTGCAGTACCTGCCTATAAGTCCTAATATATATAAATAAGAAAGTAGAAATCTAAGCTAAATAATTATTTACTAAAACTATTTAAAACCTCTTTTAAGTCTGCGTAAATAAAATTATAACTATTAACCTTTATAAAGAATATAGTATATTTAAAGCCTTTAATACTTTATTTATATAGCTAGTCGCTAAAAACTATATAGTAGCCAGAGACTTTAATATTATATATTTTTTATAGCAGGCAACTAATAACTGTAATGAAGGCGCGCTAGTAGTAGACTAGGCTTTAAAAACCAGCCTTTCTCTCCTTAACCCCTTAAATACCTTAACCTATATACTAAGCAATATAATCGACTTAGTATTTTTAAATATACTATTAGCAGAAACTATATTAAAAGACTACCTTTTTATTAACTTTAACTATACTATATTAAATATTATAATCCTAGCTTTAATTTACTGCCTAATATTACTTAAAAGGCTAAAAGTAAAAAGGGATAATAATAAAGGATATTTTTTAGCTTTAATTAAAAAAGGGATTTTATTTATTCCCCCCCTTTAATTAATAGCAGTAGCTATAAACTAAATAGCTAAAGTATTACTTTCTCTCCTCTATAAATCTATAAAGATAATAAATTAACTATTAGGTCAGCTACCTTTTAAACTATAATAGGGAGCTGAGTGTAAAGAGAGCTATTAGGCTTTTATAATAGCTAAAAAAACAGCCGCTATACTATTAAACGCCTATCTCTATAATGCTTAAAAGACCTTTAAGAAAATAATAAAGAATATAAAAAGGGTATATTAGCGAGATATAATTAATATAGCTAAAGAAAGTAAAGATATTTTCTATATAGCCTGCTAGGCTAGGTTAGGATTAATCTTTTAACTGCTACTACTGCAGATAAATAACTAGGTCTTTACCTCCTAGGAAGAGAAAGCTATTACTTTCTATAACGCTATACTTAAAAAATATATAGTAGCTAATAATATTAAAGACCTATAAATCCTAATTAATTAATAATATTAAATTATACTTTTAATAACAGTTTCGTTAAAAAAAATAGTAGTAGCTATAATATAGATAAAAAATATATCTTTAAGTATTAATAATATAATAATAAATCTTTTATATCTCTATTAGCTAATAATTAAAAAATATATCCGCTCCCTTCATAAAACTTGCCTTAAAATCAGGTATTACCTATTAACTTTTAAATTAACTGAGGTAATAATAATCCTTAAGCTAAAGAAAAGAGATCTTTTATCCTTAAAGGCTTAAAGGCTAATCTCTCTCCTTTTATGCCTAGGCAAAAGACTTAAACGCTTTATTGCATAAAGGATAATATACACTATAATTAAATAGTAGGTACTGTATATTAAATAGGCCGGCGCCCTCTTTAAAAGATTAGGTATAGACTTAATTATAGCTGATATTTAAAGGGCCTTTAATATAGTCTTTACTAATAGGTTAATACTTTAACTATATAAATAGGGCTAGCCTGACTATATAGCTTAATAGGCCCTTTCCTTTATAATAGACTGTAAAGCCTAGGTAAAACTATAAAAGATAATAACTTAGCTGCTCCCCTTAAACTGCAGTCTCCTTTAAAGATTACTAGTATCCCTAATCCTCTTCTTACTTTATATAGCCTTAATATACTACCTATTCACTGCCCTTACCTAGCTCTGCACAGCAGCAATTAAGCGATCCCTTATTAGTAAACTATAAAGATTCATGTCACGACCCGACTAGGCCAAGGCCCGGGTCCGGAGGAATGTCGGAACGACAGGCCAATAGGAACATGATCACTAGGGTATGTACCGAATCATTAATGATTAGGGACGTATATAAGTGATCACAAACCTCAAATTATCAGGAACGTAGCTACGTTCCCTGATAATTGTTACAACTCTCTTTTGTATATATATGACTGGCTTGTCACTCATTTAGTATAGTTACTTAGACAGTCGTTAATATAATTATTTATATGAACCACCTGTTCTACAGAATTGTAACTATATTACCCTGCTTAGTATTTATCCCTAACCCCTCTGTTAACATAAACCCTGCGAACCTCGGTTTGACTGTTAAGAACTAACCCGGATTGTTACAATTCAGCTATACAGATAATATAGCGTTTTTTTATTAGTAATACCTTTAACCAGATAGCAGCTTAAGCAATAGCTGCTTTTTAAAAGCTTTAGTAATAAAGCAGTAATAATACAATATTATTTAATCCTAGGAAAATAAAAGTAATATACTTTTTAAGATACTATATTTAAGATAACCTGCTAGTAATATATAATAATACTAAAAAGACTGCCTTTAAGAAAGGCGCAATTAAATAGCTTAGCGTTTTCTTTAACTAAAAGCTTAGCTTTAAAATATATATTAAAGAATAAGCTATAAAAGCCTATATAATAATAAATATACTTTAAGGTATTTTAAACTTTATATAAAGGGCTGTACTATATTTAATACACTAAGTAGTCTATATATATATTAAGCTAATACTTTACTATAAGGCAGAAGTATAGTATAAAGGCTTAAAGGTATATAAAATACAATACCTCTTTAATTATATAAGCCTAGTCTTTAAAACAGCTATAAAGGCAATCCTTTTAGTATAGAAAATAACTTTTACGCTAATCCTATATAAGGAAAGCGGGATCCCCTTAATAATATAACTCCTTAATGCCTAAAAGCTCCAATTTGCAGTTAAACTACTATTACTAAATAACCAACACCCTTTAGTCTATAAGACCTGCCCTGGCCAGCGCCTATATAGATATACTACTTTAACGCCTATAATAAAGTTACAGTAAACTATATAATTTACTAAAAACTGCCTAAAACTAACCCTTTTCCTAAATAGTAAAGTAAAAGCTATAAAGGAATTTAATAACTAGATAACTATAGTAATACCCTAGGATATAATAGTATTTATAAATAGTTTATGCTTTAATATAAAAGCAGTTAGCTATAGGTTTTTAATATAGTAAAATAGTAAAGACATTATAAATAAATATAGTTAACTAGGCCTAGTAGAGGTATTTAATAGTAAGGCAGTTAAAGTATTAAAAAGACTTAAAGCTGCCTTAGCTAATAATAATAATATAAGGGATATTATTATTTATTTAAATAATATAGCTATAATATATTACCTTGAAAGTATATTATTAGATTTATTATAATAAATCTTTATTAAACTTTAAAGACTAAAGAATATATATAAAAAAAATATATATACTTAATAATATTTAAGCTATTAAAGGATATAGGGCAATAAGGCTATAGATTAATTAGTAAAACTAGGCTATAAATAACTAATACTATTTAATATAATACCTATATTTACCTTCCTTTAATAAAAGGTAAAAGTAAAACCAAAAACTAGCTTTAAAAGTTAATAAAAGGAGAATATATTTAATATATACCGCTTATTTAAATTAACTATTAATTTAAAATACTTTAAAGAATTAACAATTCTATAAGGAAAGCTTTATTATTTACTGGCTGCTAGGTCTTAGTATAGAGATTTTATATAATACTATAAGCGCTTTTAGTATAAAAATATAATAATAAACTATAGCTGCAGTAAAAAGAAATATATATAACTATATCTTTTATTATAAAAAGATTAATAAAGTATAGTAATAAAGATTAGCCCTTTTGATCTATAAATTAACTTTTTATTTATTAAAGACTAGCTATAATTATTTCCTTTAAATAGCGCAGGCTTTTAGCTTCTTTATTAAAATATACTTGCACTATTAAAAAGCCTAATTAACCGCAATATAAATTATAATACTAATTGTTTAATTCTTTCCTTTATCTCTCTTTTATCCTATAAGGGATTTTATTTGCGGCCTACTACTAAGCCTCCTTTTAATTGATAAAGGCTAACCCCCCGCTATAGCTAACTACAGTTACCTAATATACTACGCAAGATTCGCGCAACTCTTTAACCTGCTAATAGGAGAAAAGCTAAAAGACTATACCCTTTAAAGTAATAAAATACTATATAGGGGGAATTTATATATTTATTAGTAATACTATAGCTAGTCTTAGTATAATATATCCTTTTACTTGACTGGGATTAGTGGCCTTTACTATAGGATGTTAATATTATATTAATTAATTAATTATAGCTATTGTGAAAAATCTAATTAAAATAGTTTCCTGTTTATATAGCTGTGAGTTGATTTGGACGATTTCCTATATAAATGAATTTTGCGGAAAATAGGAATAAGGCCACAAACCTAATTCTGCTACTGTATTCCTATTATTTAGTCGGAGGACTATTATAAAAGACAAAGCTATTATTTATACAATCACTTTTACACTAGCTGCATATACACTAAATATTCTATAGCTTTTAGCTATTAAATTATTTACAATTTAATTATTTATCTATTATTAATTTAATTAAACTCTTAATTGTTTCTTTATTACTATATTATATACAGTTTCCTAGAAGCTATATATAAATAAGGTTTAATATAACCTTGTTATTTTAACAATATAATATAAAATCTCGCTACTATTTATATATTACTTATATATATTTAAATAATAGTTTCTTTAGTTATATTTATTTACCTATTATTAAATACAGTATTAACTGCTTAATAAAGGTATACTTTTAGACTATATTTTATAGCTAGCTAATTAGAAATAATATTTCCTTTTAACCTTAAGTCTATAAATACGTTAATAAGTATATTATTAGGCTATTTTAACTATATTTATATTTAGGGCAGGTTTTGCAAGTATTTAAAGATCCTTTTTATTTAAACTATATTAACCTAGGCTATTAATCTCTATTCCCAATTTACTGTATAGTTAATAGTAATACTTATTAAAAAGGAGGGCTAAAAAGTAAGGATTTTAGTATATTTAGGTAATTTTCCTATTCTGGCTAGACCCGGAATTAGTCCTGATACTAGGACCGAATTTTAGAGGAACTTTAGTGTAAGTTAGGAAATTTCTATTATCTTTAACAATAACAATTAAGCTAGGACCAGCTACCCCGCCTACCCTAAACTTAATATAATAGGTATAATGGCTTTTATAAAAAATCTAACTAAAATGGTTTCCTGTTTATATAGCTATAAGTTAATTTAAATAATTTCCTATATAAATAAATTTTGCGGAAAATAGGAATAAAGCTATAAACCGAATTCTACTACTATATTCCTTTTATTTAGTTAAAGGACTATTATAAAAGATAGAGCTATTATTTATATAATGACGTTTATACTAGCTATATATATATTAAATATTTTATAACTTTTAGCTATTAAACTATTTATAATTTAATTATTTATTTATTATTAACTTAATTAAACCTTTAGTTATTTCTTTATTACTGCGTTATATATTTTTCCTAGAAACTATATATAAATAAAGTTTAGTATAACTTTATTATTTTAATAGGTTATAAGTTTAAGAGAGTTTTCCTTAAGTCTTTATTAGTAGATTCTTTTAATAGTTATAATATTTCCCTTAGCGCTATTACAGCATTTATAGTAGGTTTTTTATAGTGTTTATTTTAATACTTATATTAATACTTTTAGGATTTTAACTACCTAAAGCTATTTTTAGGCTTTTACTATAAATACTATTACAGTGATAGTAATACTATTTATATTACTACCTTTATATACTATATAGTATATTCTTTATTTATATAAGGTATAGGTCTAATATTAGCAGTATAAGTTAACCTATTAAGGCTTTTAGCAGCCTTATTTCTTTAATTAAAGATAATAGCTCTCTTTAATAGTAAAGGGATTTATTTATTTAAGTATAGAATATAAAATAAAAGCTTTAATTATAAAGGGGTTTTACTAAGACAGTAAAGGTATAGTTAAAGGGTTAAAATAATACTATAACTTAACTATTCAATACCTTAACTAGCCTAACTGCTGCTATTTCAGGTCTTTAACCTTAATAAACTATAAGTCTAATAGAAGTTGATTTTATAGCTTTTATTTTAATATTAATATAAACTTTTACCTTTATTTCTATATTTATTTAAGTTTTATTTTCGTTAATTCTTTAACTTTAAACTATTATTTTGCCTTTAAATAGTAGCTTTATTAAAAAGGTATTAAAAAAGGTCTATAACTTTTTAAAAAGCTATAAATTAATAGGTTTTAATAGCTTTAATTAATAGAAACAGTCTTTAAATATTATATTAAAGGCTATAGATGACTATACCTTTATAGAAAATCCTATAGTTACTAATTCTTTATTTAATTTAAAATAGGCTTTATTACTTATATTAATTAAGGATAGTTTAATAGCTATTCCCGCTATATCTATGACTTAGATTTAAAGCCTAAAAGAAGCATTTTTAGTATTATAGAGACTATATAGTTACTTTAATATACTTTAAAGAGATTCCCTTTATAGGGAAGTTTATTTATTAAATTATAGTAATTATAAAAGATTCTTAGTTGAATTTAATACTACTTTTAATAGCTTATTAATTAAGTTAGCGATTTTAAAGGTTAATATTAACATATTAAATTAAGTAAATTAATATTTAAATTCCCTAGAAAAGACTTATTTTTAATAGGCTGAGAGAATTAAAGGAACTATTAAATCTAGTAGAGCTATTAGGCAATTAACTAAAGGTTTTAACATTTAGTTTCTTATAGCAGATATACTAAAAGAGACTAGGAATCTATCTTTTACTGTATATAAGGTTAATAAAGCCTTAGGGCCTTTTAAACCCCTTAAAGATTAATTGGTACCTTTTAAATTTAAAGGTTAAAAGCTAGCTCTTAACTTTTATAAAAGGAAAGGAAATTAAAAAAATTAAAATAATAATTAAAAATAAGCTAAAAGGATTATACTTTCACTAGTATATATAATCTAGTTACTAGAGGGTATAGCTTAATAGAGCTATTAAAAGATTCCTTTATTAAATTTATTACTAGTTTAAATAATAATTGAAATCTCTTATAAGCTTTAAATATTAAAAAAGGGAGAATGTCTTTAATATCCTTTAACTCCCCTAAACTTCCTATTTAAGATAGTCTATTATATAATACTAGATCTATAGTTTATATAGTTAATTCTAGAAAATGGTTTATAGACTATAAACCTAATAATAGGGAACTTAGTGTTATTTATATTAGAAAGGGTCCTATTATATTTAAAGGAATAAGTATAGCCACTTTTAATATCGTTAATAAAAATAATTAATATAAAAAGATAATACTATGAAATACCTTTTATTGCCTATAGCTAGATATAAACCTTATAGATGGTTTAAAGTATTATTAAACTAAAGGATATATATAATATAATACTCTTTTTATAAAAACTATATAGCTAATAAAGCTATTAAATCCCTTAAAATATAGTTTTTTTCTTACAATTAAAGGATATTTTATTAAAGGTAATTAATATACCTAATACACTTATAGTCCTTTTTACTAGCTTATTTAAGTAAAGTTAATTTTTATTTAAGTAACTATTAGATTAAGGAGGTATAAGACTATAAAGATAAACTAATAGACTTAGTTTAATAAAAAGCTAACCTGCCTTCTCTTTTAATATATTACCTTTACCTGTATTTTTATAGCTATTAAAGCGTAAAAAGGTAACTATTAATTGCTTTTAACTATAGATATTATAATTAAATAATTTGCAGTATCTTTTAATCTTTATATTACTTAATTACAGCTTTATAGTTTTATTAAAAGCGCAGTTCCTGCGCTTTATTCTAGTTATTATTAGTGTATATATATATTTAAAGCGCTAATTCCCCCTTAATAAAACTAGTAATTGAGATAAAGGGAAATCTTAAGGATTGCATTATAAAAAGCAATTATTAAAGGCACTTTTATACTACTACTAAAACCTACTTTTATTTAACCACTAATAGAATTATAGGCTAACTTTAGTAAATCTTTAGGCGAGTCTAACACAATTAGTGAAGAGAAATGGCTTAAAAACCCTTTATTATAGCCAGTTAATATAGATTAGTATAATACTCGATTCTAAAAATACAGGTTATCTGGTTACAATTTCTAAAAATATAGGTTATCTGGTTGCAATTTCTAAAATACAGGAATCAGGATTAATTAAGCTAAGTGTAATGCATTAAAATACAATAAATAAGCGAAATCTTAAAAAACTATTAGCCTATAATACCTGCTAATAAAAGGTTAAAGAATTAAAGGAAATTATTAAAGGACTAGTTAATATAGTAAAGGTAAATATATAGATTAAACAGTTAACTATATATAATATAATCCCCTTTAAATAAGCAATATACTATTATAACTCTTATTTTATTTATAACTTTATAAGCTAGCTAGTAAAGTAATTATAAAGAACTAGTAAGAAATAAATTAATTATTTAATCTTTTAATATAAAGACTTTATTTTAATTTTATTAACCTTTTTAACTAGATTGTTTTTAGCTTTTAATAAAAATATTATCTTTATTATTTTTATAATTTTTTATATATAGACTACCTTTACCTATATTAAAGCTATTTAAAGGAGACTTAAAAAGGATAATAATTTAATACTGTAAAACTAATATTAATAAAGGAAACTATCCCTAAAAGAATAGCTAATTCTATTATCCTAAATAAATAAATAAAACCTTTCTTTATTATAGAAAAACTCTTTACTATAAAGGAATACTTTGCTATAACCCTTTTACTAAAAGAATATATCCCTTTATTACTTAAAAACAAAAACGCTTATACTAGTTAAATATTTAAATTAAATAAATTAAATTAACAGGATAAATAATATTTTATTATTAAAGGACTATTTAATTAAAACTTTAATAGTTTATTTTAACTTTAAATAAAAAAATTAAAAATAAATAAATAATTTTTAGTTATTAAAGTATTAAATATAACCCTTTCCCTAAAACCTTAATTAAAGGAATTATTTAATTATATACCTAGCCTAATACTAATACCCTTTAAATTTATTATAATAGAAATTAGGGAAAGATTAAATTCTTTAATAGAAAATAGGAAAATACCGTTTTAAAAGTTCCTTTTCCTCGCTTAAGCTTTTAAGAATATTTAAAGAATAAAGCTATTCATAAAGACTAATTTTATAAGTAAATTTAATAGCGAAAATATATTTTAGTTTTTAAAGAATTATAAATAAAAAATAAAAGATTAGGGAATCCTAATCAAAGACTAAAAGAGGTACCTAAAACTATTTATAAAACTAAAAAAATAAAAAATAGTTTAAATTTTTATTAAAGAAAGTATTAATTAAAATAAAGTTAAAAAAAAGCTTATATAGTATTATAAATAGTATAATAAAAAATAATTAAAGTTATATGCCGCGCAGCTTAAAAATCTCTATTATTATAAGCCTATTAGAATATAATCTATAATAAATTAATTACTTTAATATTAATACTTTTATTAAAAGTTTAATAAAAGAAATTAAAAGGCGGCTATATTATATTCTTATAATATTGCTAAAGTAATACTATTAAAGCTGCTTTAATTAATAATAGCCTTTAAAGAAATTAAAGAAATTAATAATTTTAAAGAGTTAATATATATTAAAGTTTAAATACTTTTTTATAATAAAATATTTATAGAATTTAATATTTAAAAAGCTTATTTTTAAAAGTCTATAAAAATGCCTTTTAAAACTAAATATATACTTAATTTATTTAAGTTGGAAATAAGTTTCATTTTAAAAAAATAGATAAAGCAGTAGCTTAAGCTTATAAAACTAGGTATATCTTTGCAGTTTAAAGATTAAATAAATGCTTTATTTAAAAAGTTTAATAAACTAGTAGTTTATCTCTTTAACTAAAAAGCCAAAATAATTAATTTAAAAGAAACAAAGTATTATTATATTATTACTAATAATAATAAACTTAAATAAAGACTCTTTATATTAATAATCGCTATTAATAATATTAATATAATAAACCCCCTATATAATAATATATTAAACTCTTTCTTTTACTATTATTTAAAGGCAGTTATAAATATAAAATATTATTAATATTATATAAATAAAAGCTATTTCCTTTAAAATTGCATTAAGCTAGCCTATAATAAAGGCTATAGGTTTATAATATATAACTTAAAGGCAAAAATAGCTTTAATAAGCTTATAGAAAATCTTAATCTTAACTTAACTAATTATAGTAATTATAATTATTAAAACCTATATATAAAAAATATTAATGCTTTAAGTAGAATTATTTAAAGCTTAAAATAAAGTCTCGCTAAGCCTATTATTTATAAAAAAGATAAAACCTAGCTTTTTTAATTAAAAAGTAAACTATTATAAAATTAAACTCTTTAATATAGTTTATAAAAAAATAAAGTATAGGGAGATATTTAAAATTAAATTATTATAAAGGTTAAATATAGTCTTTATAAAGGGATTAATAATAAATATTATATATTTTATAGCCAGAAATTTAATAATTAATAGTAAATAAAATAGTATAGGTATAGAAAAGGCTAAAAATATCTTTATAAACTGAATTAAAATAAATTCCTTTAAAAACTGCCTAGATAAATATAATTAAAACTGCTTAACTATAAAACTATTTAATTTAACTTTTTTTATTAACTTTATAATTAATAAAGGATAAAAGCGCGTTTAGATAATTAATAAAGCAGATAAATAAATTAAAAAGGAACTATTACTGCTTTAACTAAAGCAGTTAATTAAAAAAAAGTAACTGCATTTAAACCCTATACCTATAATCTTAAAGACTATACTATTTAAACTATAATATAGTAAAGATAATAAAATAGTAAAGACTAGGAATAAAGAGGAATTATTAAAAGTAAAGTAAATTAAAATGCTAATCTAAGCTGTAATTTTAAATAATGCAATTAAATTTAAAACTAGCACTTTTTTAAATACTACTCTAAAACTTATAAACGCTTTAAAAGCAGATTTAATTATAAAATTATAAAGAATTACTAAAATATAATTTTATAAGAAAGTTAACTTAATTATTTTTAAACCTGCTTTATATTAAGTAATATTTCTTTTGCCTATTAATACCCTTTAAAAGATAAACTATTAAAGAAATTAAATGCAATAGCTATATATATAAAATTAACTGTATAGACTGTCTGGTTACTATAAAACTAATATTTTAAAGCCGCGCCTTTATAATCCCTATAACTAAAGGGATTTTTAAATAAAAAATTAATTAATTTTAAAAACTTTAATACTTTACTACTATTAGAAATATACTTTTATAAATTAAAGTAATTAAATATTACTATTAATTATAAAATAAATTAAAAATAAAGATTAATAGCTTAAATTAATATAGTTTAAATAAAAAAGATTTTTAAATATTTATAAAACCTGCTTTAAATATAAGTATAATTAAAATAGCCTAATAGTATATTTATTAAAGTATTTATAGACTTAAAGTTAAAAGGAAATATTATTTTTAATTAGCTAACAGTAAAATATAATTTAAAAGTATACCTTTATTAAGCGGTTAATACTATATTTAATAATAGGCAAGTAAATATAATTAAAGAAACTATTATTTAAATATATATAAGTAATATATAAATAGCAGCAAGATTTTATACTATATTAAATAAAGTTTTAATACCTTTTATCTTTAAAATACTATTTATTAAAACTATATAGCTAATATGTAATTATATATTAAAGAATAGGGATTTATATATAAAATATAAAATAAAAAACATTTAAATTATTACTTTAACTGCAAGAGCTATTTATTAAAAATATAAAATAAAGGCATTATATAACTTAAAGGTAAAATAAATAATAACTTTATAATTAAATATAAAGTTAATAAAATAAAAAGAAGCTTAGAAATACTTTAATTTACTTTTAAAAAAAAGGTTTTATATTAACTATTAAAGTAAGTTAAAAAGGATTTAAGTTAACTAGTATTAGTAAATAATTTAAAAGACTAAATAAAAGTAATAAAAAAGATAGTATAAGAGTTTAAAGAAATAAAAGATTAAAAAGAAAATTGTAAAAGAAAATATAAAAATATAAAAAGATTAAAACTAATATTATATATAAAAAAAAGGTATAAAAATCTATTTAATAAATAATACACTATTTAACAGTTTTATTTTTACTAAAAGTCTTTATTAGAAATAAAAGAAATAAAATAAAGTAAAGGATAACTTAAACTTTAATACTATTACAGTATATAAAATAGCAGGTTAAGGTAATATCTTTATTGTGCCTTAAATAAGGCAAGAAGCTATAAGAATATGGTTTGGAGGTATAGGACCAAGCTATTATATAAGGATGCACGTGATGCTGATAAGTTATTAAAGGGCAGGTTTAGTGCTATAATAGCACCCCCCCCTTTTAAACTCTATTTACCTTTAAATAGCTATTCTAAGACTATATATATTCTAATCCTTTTATTATATTAATTCCATTATAAGCGGCTGCTGCGTTGCGGGTCCGGCTAGTCAGTTATCTTCCTTTTCTTAACCTAGGCAGGCAGGCCAGGCTTATTAAGGTTTTTTATATAGTATTTTAAAAGGGCAGCATTTTATCCTTTAAAGTCCTTTGCGGGTTGCTAGTTTAGTGTATAGTGTTTCCAGGCTATATAATAGTATAGGCTATCTTTATTATAGCAGTTAAGGATATTATTAAATTCCTACTTTTCCACTATTTTATTTATTTTATTATCTCTTTTAAAGATTTATCCTTATATATTTTTATTTTTTATTTATTAATAGCTTTTTATCCTAGCAGATATATTTATTGGCCTACTTTATTAACTGCTAGTAGTTTAAAGAGAGAGTTATAAAATATAGGGAAAATATAAATATAGTTAGGGAGTTTAAGTTAGTAGGCTTAAGGGTATATATTAAGGATTTTATATAAGCCTACCTATTTATTATCTCCTTTCTTTATTGGGCAGTTTATTTTAAAGTATTTGGTTTTTAATTATACCTTTTCGCTAACTATAAATTAATATAAGTCCTTCTTTAATATATTGGCTGCGGCCTTGTATTAGGCGATTAATTATACTGTAAGCGCTTTTAGTTAGTTTAGGATTTATTGGAAATGCTTGGCTATAGTGTTTACTTTATAGAAACTGCTTTTTTAGGTAATAGATAAGTTTAGCGGGTAAGGGTTTAAAGGCTTAACTTTTAGGTATAGGTAAAAACTATAATTTATAAAAAATAGTAAGGTTTTTATTATTTTAGATATTTAGTTATTCTAGGCAAACTCCGCGAGTAATAACTAGTCTATTTAATTATTTTAATAAAAACTTATAAATTGCCTAAAATACTGCTTTACCCTTATATTCAGCTGTTTAGTCTAGCTATTAATCTTTAAATAATAGGCTAAGGAATATTTAAAGTGGATTTTAAGTTATTAAAATAGCTGCTTTTAGAACTTAAATATAAACTAGGTACCCTGGTTTAATATAATTATTTCTAGGGCTTTATGCAAGGTATAGATGCGCAAGATAAAGGTATTAGTAAGTTTTTTAATATTAAATATATAGGTAATAATAAAATAATGCATTTTTATTAAGCGGTATACTACTATAAGGATATTCTTATAGACTAAGCCCTGCTAGTTATAGTTAAGCAGTAATATAATATAGTTTACTAAAATATTACTTTAGGCTTAAAATAATATTAGTAATAGTTTTAAGAATTTTAAGGGAGTAGATTTACTTGACTTTATTTAAAAGTATAGGTTATAACTTTTAATAAAAGTATTAATATTAGCTAATATTTGCAGCTATTAGTATATATAGTTAAAAAGGTCTAGCGTTTTTATTTATCCTAAGTATTCTTTTAGCTTAAAAGAGTATATTTAATATATAATTTATATCTTTACTTTATCTATTAATAAAAGGAAAAGTTATTCCTAGTAATATATTTAATTGCCGCGGATTTAAAAGTCTTATATAACTGCCTTTAAATTACTTTAAATACTTTTAGGCTATTATTAAACAGCTAGGTTTTAAAGCGCCTATATTATAATACTCGCTATATTTAATATTTTATAAGCTTTATTAATTATTCTATTAATCGATATCTTTAAGTCTAGGATTAAAGTACTAGTTATTACAGTAAAAAGGTTTTTATTATTTATACTTCCTGTAATATTAATATAGGTATAGGGGTTAAAGCGGCTTTCTAAAAGTAAAGTTCTCTTTCTTCCTTTTAATCGGCTATTATCCTAGTTTAACTTTACTGGGATATCTTAAAATCTCCTGCTTAATATATTAAACTTTACTGCTTTTAACTTAAGCCGATAAATAATCTAGAAATTATATTAAAATAGGAATTTAAATTAATAAACTTATCTTTAATTTAATGCTTTAGTAATTATAAAGTATTCTAGGTTTTTATAATCTATAATAATCTTGAATTTATTTTCTATACTTTAAAGCTTAAAGCGCTATTTTTTTAATAATTTAATAATAGCTAGCAGTTTTTTATTATAAATCTTATAATTGCATTTAATAGGTAAATACTTTAATAAAAAAATACTATTAATTGCAAGATACTATTTTTATTATACTAAAAGAAAATACTATTAAATGCCTAGTTTAAAGTATTTATTTCTAGGACTGTCTTTTTATTATAATTAAAGAAGGTAAAGATTAAGGCAGTTATAAACTAGGTTTTAAAGCGGTTAAACGCAGCAGTATAGAGTTCCGTTTAATTCTATAGTATATCTTTTTTTAAAAGGCTGTTTAAAGGTTTACAGATATTAAAGAAGTCTTTAATAAACTGCTAATAGAAATTCGCAAAGCCTAGGAAATATTAAAGTTTATGGAGGTTTAAGGGTCTTTTTTAATTTATAATCGCGGCTACTTTTTAAGGTCTATTTTAATACTATTACTTATAATAATTAAATTAAAGTATTTTATTTTTATTATCTTAAATTTGCATTTTTTAATATCGATTTAAAGACCTATATTAATTAATTTATCTATAACTTCCTATATATATTATTAATATTCCTTTTGCGTAGCTAAGTAAATTAAGATATTATTAAAGTAAGCTATATAAGTTTTATTAAGTAAATTATATAAAGTATAGTTAATATAGTATTAGAAAAAGGCTAGGGCGTTATAAAGGCTAAAAGGTATAATAAAGGTTTTAAATAGCTTAAACTAGGTTATAAAAGCTATTTTTTATTTATATCCCTCTATAATTTTAAGTTTATTAAAGGCAGCTATTATATCTAGCTTAATATAAAATCTAATATTATATAAAGCATTTAATATTTCCTAGATTAGCAGTAATAGGTAGTAATTCTTTATAGTAATATTATTAAAGCTTTAATAGTTTTAATAAATATAGATGCCTTTTTTAGGTTTTATAGTAAAGAGTAGGGGGGCAGTATATCTTACTTTAAATTCTTTAATAAATCCTTTAGCTAGGTTTTCGTTTAGCTATTTTCTTATAACTTAAAGTTCGCTTAGTAATATTAAGCATTTTTTTTAATATAGTGGTTCTTTCTTTAATAAAAGCTTAATTTTATAGTTTTATAATCTCTTAAAGGGAAGCTTATTTACTAGTTATAAAAGGAAGCTAATAATTTTATTTTATAGCTAGTTAAAAAGTTTCTTTTAAATATTACTTTTTATTAATTCTGACTTTACTTTTATAAATTTATTAATATTAGACTCTAATATCCTTTAAAGGTGCTTTCTGCTATAGCAGTATATAAGGAATTTATAGAAAGCTTAAAGGAATAATACTTATACTACTGCAAAGCTGCCCTATCTTTATAATATACTTATAAAGGTATTTTTATTAAGCTTTAATAGTCAGTATACTTTATATTCCCGCTCTTATATATCTTCTGCTAGGTTTGCCTAAATTAATTTTATATACTAGGCAGATAAGTCTTTATAGAACTAGATAAACAATATTGCAGCGGATATTTAGATATCTATTAGGTTAGGTCGCTTATGCAGCGCTACCGCTATAGGCTTATTAAATATTCGTACACTTAGTTTAAAGAGTTATACTGGGTTATATTAATGTAAATATTAACGGTTACTGGCTATAGGCGTTATTAAGACTGGTGTTAAAGGCTTATTTAGTATTATTTATGCCTTAGTCTCTAGTCTTTTATAGTTATTAGGTTAATAAATGCAATAGTAATTTTGCCTTAGTATTAGTGTAAGGTTAATATATAGGTCCTTTTCTTTTTATTAAGGCATTATTCTTTCTAATATACTTTTAATATAGGCTTAAAACTTAACTTTCTTTTTAACTTTTTTTTTTATCCTTTTTAATATATTGTTTTATTTTTTACTAGTAGTATAAAGTGCTGACTTTAAGGGTTTACCTAGGATATTAATATTATATAGAATAATTATTAGGCTAGGGATTATTGGTGCAGTGCAGGTTTAAAGGCAATAATTTATTAAATAGTATTATAAATTAAAGGTAACTGTTAATATAGGCTAGTTAATATTAGGATTATATTGCTATAGCTATAGTATTTTAAAGATAAAGGGGTTTTAATTTAAGAGATTAATAATGAAAAATATATATATCTCTCTATATTCCTTTATTCCTATATCTAGGATTATATAGTTAGTAAACTATACTGCTGCTTTGCTATTAGCTAAGATAAAGCTCTTTAGTTTAGGCAATTATATTATTAGGATTTAGGACTTTTAAAGAAAATGCTAGTCTATAAAGCCTTATATTAAACAGCTACTATTAATAAAGGTTAATATAGTTACTAATAAATATATAAGGAATAATATAGTATAAATAAGTAGTAATTTGCTATTTATAGCATTTAAAATTAATAGTCTATTATTAATAATAATCTGTTATATTTATAAAGGTATTGGATTTATAGGCTATTTTAATATTTTATTACACTTCCTAATGCAATATTATTAAAAAGCTACTCTTTTTCCTGCCTTTTTATATTAAGAGTTATATCTTTATAGGCAAGTATATTACTAGAGGTAATTAATCCTTTAATAAAGCTAGTTTTATTAATATAATATAGGAATAGGTTTTTATAGTATAATAAATTATTTCTTTAAGCTAAAAAGTGCTAGTATTGCAGGAATTAGGGAGTAGGAATTTATAATGCTAGTATACCTTTTCTTTAGCTTAAGACATATACCTTGCTTTAAGGCGCTATAGTGCTATTGCCTTAATATATTCTATATCTTAAAAAACTGCTACTATATCCCTATAAGGTTTAAGGTTTTATAGTATTAACTTTCTACTTTTTTATATAGTTATTAACTATATATTAGCCGCTATAATAGTAGTATAGGTTATAAAGTTATTAATATTTTTTGCGTTGCAAGGTAAAGGATATAGTATTTAACTATATAGGATTGCCTATATTTTTTTGCTTTAAAGGGTTTAATTTATTTTAAAGTAAGGCTTATTAAAGAGTATAATTACTGTTTAGCTTTTTAAACTTACAGTCGCCTTTAAGTTTAGTATAATAGGCCTGCTTTTTAAGGTTATTATAAACTTTCTAATTAAAAGTTTTTTAAGCAGACTAGTTGTTTTTGCTTATAGGCTTATTACTTTTATTAGTAAAGGCGGCAGCTATTTCTTTAAATACTTTAAAGTAAAGGGCATTAACCTTTTAGGTATTAGTTTTGCTAGCTTAGGCTGCTAGTTTATAGAATTCAGTAATAAAGTTTTAAAATAGCTTATTTACTATATAGTAGGTATTAAACTTTTAGGCAGCAGATTGTAAAAGGTTAAAAGTTTTATATTATAAGTTTAAAAATTTAATAAAAGTTTTACTACTTCCTTATTCCTATATTATACAGTTATCCTTTTTTATTATAATATAGTTAAATGCCTTTTATATTAAATTATAGGCATTATTATTTAATTAGCTATTAATATAAAGGATATATTTATAAAGGGCATTAAAGTATTTAGTATTAATTATAATATTATATAGTATAATAAAATACTAGTTTATATATTTCTGCTAATAGGTTTTTATATCTTTATCTTTAATATTAAATTTATCTTTAAAGTTATTAATTTAATATTTAAAGATATTATTACTTTTAGCTTTAATAAACTTATTAATTATATCGCTTTAGCTTTAGACTTTATATTAAGTAAACTTTAGGTTTTTAATAATAGTAGTATTTTTAGCCTCCTTTTATTTTAAGGCTATATTAATGTTATAGTTTTAGTTTTAAAAGTAGTTAAAGATAACGTTAAAGAACTGCTTAAATTTTAATGCTTAAAGCTATAAGGTTAGGTTATAGTTATTATTATAAGCTTTTAATATAGTATAGATATAAGGCTAGTTATAGAAGTAATTGGTAAGCCTCGCTTTCTAACTAAAGTCCCCCTCTACGCCTTCCATTCTTACTTTAATATTCTTAAGTTAAATGCAGGCTAGGGAATTAAGTATAGGCTAAAGAGCTAGGCTAAGGTATATTCTTTACTGTAGGGATATAGGCTTTTAAGCTTAAGGTTTCGCTATAGTTAGGGATTAGTGAATTTCCTGTAAAATATAAGGCTTTTTATAGTATTGCAACTAAGCTATTAGCGACTTTGTTAATTCTTCTTAGGCAGGGTTAAGGGCTAGGGGTAATAGCGCAGTTGTTATAGGAAGGCATAAACTATTACAGTATATAGAATAGCAGGTTAAAGTAATATCTTTATTATACTTTAAATAAGGCAAGAAGCTATAAGAATATGGTTTAGAGATATAGGACTAAGCTATTATATAAGGATATATATAATGCTAATAAGTTATTAGAGGGCAGGTTTAGTGCCGTAACAAATACTCCCTTTATTAACTATATTACTTTAAAATTCTTATTTATTAAAATTAGGTTAAGGCTTATACTAGATTAACTAGCTGCGATTTTAAAAATAGTAGAAAGGAAACTGATAATATAAAAAACTATAATCTTAATATAAATCCTAAAAAACAGGGAAATAGCATTTTCTTAGGATTTTATAGAATATAAAAATCTAGATCTTAAAATTGCTTTATTATAGACTATTTGTATAGTAAAATATAATGCCTGGTAGAGCGGCAGTATTTTAATTTTTAAAAAGATAGAAAGGAAGGTAGTTAACCTGCTGCGAGTTTATATTAAAAAAGGCCTTTTAAAAGAAAGCTTTAAGCTATATAGGAACTTATCTTTTTAATATAAAAGAAAGATAGCGGCTTTTACTTTATTAATTCTATTATATAGATAAATGAAGTAACTATTAAAGATAATTTTATTCCTTTAAGCGCTAATTAATTTAATAAAGATTTTACAGGCTATATAATACTATTATTACTAAACTTTTTTTAAAATATAATTAAATCTCTTTTAATAAATAAAGTTAGAATATAATTATATTTATAAGTTTTATTAGCTTTTTAAAATACTATACCCTTTTAATAAATACTATAAACTTAATAATATAATTTTAATATATTATTTTATAAATACTATTTAATTTTATACCTATAGTATATTCACTATTTTTAAATAATATTGCAGTATTAAGATTAAAATCTATATATAATAATAAAAAAGCAATATTTAAGGTTTAACACTATATTTTAAAGTACCTTTAGAATCTAAATAAAACCTTTATTAATACTAAACTATTAAAATATACTATCTTAGTAGTAAAGTTATATCTTTTATTAGGAATTAACTGAGTTAGTAGGATATTTATATAGTATAAAGGGATAGCAATTAGTAAATAGGAAAATTATTAAAATTAAAGAATAAAAAAACTATAAAACTATTAATAAAGTTTAATTTTTCTTTAATTTAATAAACTATTATAGATATTGGATTAAATACTTTACTTAAATTATAAAGCCTTTACCTAGTCTATTAAAGAGAGATACCTTTTAAAGATAGATTAAAAAGTAGTAATAAACTATAAATAAATTTAAAGAGTTTATTACCTTTACTTTAATACTAGTAATATTAAATATAAGTAAAGGATATAAAGAAGTAATCTTAATAGTTAATATTAATATAATAAACTAAAGGGCAGTTTTAATATAAGTTATAAAAGGAAAAAGATATTTAATTTAATATAAAAGTAGGTATTGGCTTTTATTAGAAATAAAGTATAATACTATAAAAAAAGAGTATAAAGCTTTACTTTAAGCCTTTAAAAAGCTATATATTTATATATATAGACTTTTATATATATTAAAGATAAATATTAAAGTAATTATTAATTAAATAAATAATAGGATTAATAATATCTTTAGTGGGTATATAACCTAGTAAATTAATTATATCCTCTTTTTTAACTTTATAGCTAAGTATATTTTAAGGAAAGAGAATACTATAGAAGACGCTTTATCCTATAAACTAGTAACTGCTATAAATAAAGCTAAAACTTAGAAAAAAAAGGATTTAAAAGATTTTATAGATATATATTTAAATATAATTTTATTTACTTTACTAGGAGAAAAGTATAATAAAATATTTTAGTAAATTGCATAATATTTTTAAATAATATAAAGACTATTTAATCTTTTAGCTGCAGACTTCCGATAATTAAAAAATAAAGTAAAAAGGTTTTATATAAAAGATAAAAGGTTATAGGCTAAACCGATAAAATACTGCTATTAGCCTGCCTTTATCTTTAATACTTTAACTATAAAAAAAACAGCTATTTAATAGTATTACGCGGAAATAGGTTATAAAGGATAAAAA
Organism: Mycogone perniciosa; assembly: GCA_025331125.1. Taxonomy (NCBI): domain Eukaryota; kingdom Fungi; phylum Ascomycota; class Sordariomycetes; order Hypocreales; family Hypocreaceae; genus Mycogone; species Mycogone perniciosa. The sequence continues at coordinate 91,797 of JAOALB010000166.1, forward strand.
ATAACTTTTTAATTCTTAAAGGAAAGATACTAGTAGCTATAAATGTAGAATAATATATATAAAGCTATTATATTATACCTTTAATACTAGGGCTTTAACCTATACTGCTTTAAAGAACTAGCTATAATAATAAAACTAACTAAACCTATAGAGGAAGTCTATTTTAATATTTAATATATCCTAAGCGATTATAGATATATTTATTTATTTAAAGGAAAATATAACTTTTATAAATAAATAAAAGTAAAGTTTATATTAACTTTATTATCGATAATAATAATAAAGTTTATCTTTAGGGGGATTTATTAATTTAGTATAATAATTTAAGCTATTATAAATAAAGGACCTAAAATAAAGAAAATGCTTTTATAGGTATTAATAGATCTAGGTATTAAGATTATCCAGATATTAATATATAAGCTTAAAGCTAATACTTTTATAGAGGTTAGTTATTAAAGCTTAATATTAATATTAATAAAATCCGCTAAATGCAATAAAAAGTGGTTCTAAAACCTAGATAAGGTAATTATAGCTAATAAATATACTATAAAAGGCTTAATAAAATACTTTGCGTTTTAACTATTATTTAGTTAAAAACTAATTTTCCCTTTAAAAGTAAAACTGCCTACTTAGCAGTTAATTAACTAAGATAAGGTTTATATAACAGAAGATTAATTAATAGTATATATTTATATTTTAAAAACAAAAAAGGAAAATATAAAAATAGCTTAAAAAAAAGTAATAGTATTTTATTAAATATTAGTTAAAAGGATAAATACTAATAATTAATACTCTTTATAGAAAGTAATTAAGCCTCTCCCTTTTAATAACTTTATTTTACTTTATAATGCAAAACGCTAAAGGGACCTATTAAAAGATATAAAGTTAAAGATATATTAGCTAAAACTATTTAAAATTAAGTTTTAAGCGGGAATAATAAAAGCTTATAGGCTAAAAACATTAAATAGGATTCTGTTTAATAAAACCTATTTAAAGGAATATTTAAAAAAGTTTATAAAGGATAAATTCAGTTAATAAATAGTTAAAAATAATAAAGAAAGCTATATAAATAAAAGCTTAAAGACAGGCAATAATATATTTAAAAATAAAGTAATTAATAAAGCTATAATTAAAGTTATTAATAGCTAAGAACTTAGCGAATATTATAGTAACCCTTTAACTGCTAAAAGGGTATATAGGTTACTAGATTAAATAATTTAGCTGAAAATTAAAGTATATATCTGTAGATTAAAAGAAAAGGAGATATATTAACTAAAATATAGTCCCTTATAATACTTTAAGGTAGTAATTTTTAAAATAAATAAAATAAATTAAAATAACTACCTTTATATAAAAGATATATAGATCAAAGTAAAAGATAATATTTTTAAAGAATAGTTATTAAGTATTATTTTTTAAAAGGGAAAAGATAGCCGCTAAATTAAAGTTTACTGCTTTACTTATAAAAAGTATAACTTAATTATACTATAAAAAAAAACTATAAGATTAAATAGTTTATTAATTACTTTATTTATATTAACCTTTTACTTTTAATGATAGAGGTTAAAATAAGTTTTAAAACCTATTAAATCGCCTAACTCTTTGCTTTTTTATTCTTAATAGGATAAAGGAAGTCCTTTATAAAATCAAGGGCTACTAAAAGATTAAAATAATTAAAGACTATTAGCTTAATAAAGGAAAATGCTTAATTGCTTTTAAGAAAAGTAATAGCTATACTTTAGTTACTTTATTAAAGCTAGTAGCTAGGAAAATATTGCTAAGTATATAAAAAGGCTTGAAATTAAAGGCAATTTAAATAATCCTTTTACTGGAAACCTGGAATAAAGATATAGTTATAAAAAGGAAATAGGATATACTCTTTAATAGCTATAATAGTAATAGATTAAGTTTAAAGGCACCTTTAATAGAACTAGGGATTATACTGCCTATAAAATAATATAAATAAGGCTTTAATATACTTTATTTACTTAATAAAAATATAAAGAAATTACCTATAAATATATAAAATCTTTATTAAGATATAAATTAGCTTAAATATCTTTTCTTTAATAATATATATAATATTTTAAAAATAAAACTAGAAACCTTTAAAGGTATAATACTATAAGTATTCCTTAAAAGTATAACCTTTTATAAAAGATAATAGAGATAAAGATATTTTAAATAAAAGGGAAAAGGCAACTTTTAAATAAATTAACAGGTTTAACTAGCTAATATTTATACTATTAATAATTTAAATAATAAAATACTTTTAAACTTAAAAAGAGTTAAAGTAAAGATATTAATTAAATAATACCTATTTACTAAAGCTTTATTTAAAGTAAATAGTTAAATAAAAAAGTAAAGTTAAATTTAACCCTTTTAAAATAAAAAAGTCTCTTTAAAAGTCTTTTTATTAATAATAGGTATATTAATAAAGTCGGCTATATTAGGCAACTAATAATAGCCCTTTTTAATAGGATTTTTTATAATTAAATAATAAAATAAAGAAAAGGAAAAAGGAGTAAAAGAAAAAGAAAAAATAAAAAAATAAAAAGGTAAATAAATTATAAAAAGTTACTTTAAAAGAGCAGTAATTTATATATAATAAAGAAAGTTACTTTATATATTAAACTATATACTTGCATTTATAAAAAAATAAAAAGTAATACTGTACTTTTTTTCTTTTTTTCTTTCTCTTTTATTTATTAAAAATTTATTTTATATTAGCTTAAATATTACTTTTAACTTAAACTTTATTCTATAACTATTTAATTTTACTTAACCCCCTTTTTTCTTTACTATAATATCTTGCTTAAAAAAGGACTTATACTCTTTTACTTTATTTTTTTAACCTATAAAACGTAAACTAAGAACTCTACTCCTTTATTATATTAGCTAAATATCCTTTAACTGCATTAGCGATTTCTTTAAGCTAAAAGAATAAAACCTTACTAATAGTTTACTAGTAAGCTAATATAACTATTAACTAATATAGATCTACCTTTAATTTAACCAGTATACTAACAGCTACTTATAATTGCCTATTAATAAATTATTTATTAATAGCACCCTATATTATAATAAACTTTTATAAATATTAGATATTAAAGAACCTATATAGCTTTTCTATATTACTAATATCTATAATTTCCTATATGACCTTTTTTATAAAAACTAGGCAGTAAACTTTAATTTAAATATAATACTTTATATAGTAGTAAAAGGATTATTAATAGTAAAAGCTGCTTAAATAGAGATTTCAGTACTTTAAAATGCACTTAAAGGCGTAGCTACTTTTAATTAAATAATATTTTAAGCTTTTAAGATCCTTAATAGACTATAATACTTTTAAAGCTTTATAGAAAAAACATAAATCCTTATAAGGTTTATTTATTTTCTTTAATACTAGTATACTTATATTTTTAATAAATAAAGGTACCTTTATTCCTTTAACCTTAATAGGGATAACTATAAACGCTATATATAATAATTCTTTAACCTATAAGTCTATATACTTAAAAAAGCCAGATTCCTTTATTTATTTAACTTTTATATAGTTTTATATATAAAATAACCTAGGTTTAATAAATGCAGCTATTTAAGCCTATTTTAAATCTAATAAATATTATAAAAACTTATTAGTATTAAGTTAAATTAATTAGCGAAACCTTTAATTAAAGTTTTAATTTGTTTTAGCTTTAGAAAATATAGGATAGCTAACCTAGAAAGGTTTAAACTTTTACTTTAAAATTAATACTAATACCTATCCCTTAAAAACTTTATTAAAAGCTATATAAATATAGTTTAGGTTTTATACTAAGCGATAGCTATAAATAAACTTACAGTTATAAACTTTAAAGTAAAGATAAAGGATATCTTGCCTTTTTCGCTTAAATACTATTTAATTAAGCTTAATTAAAGTTAATAAACACTTTTAAGGATAACTTATAAAAAGAATATAATAAAGATTAATAAATAGTATTTAATAGATTTTAAAGTACTAGTAAATAACTTTATAAAAGAGAATTATTTAATTTACTATAATAATAGCTTTTCTTAATAATTATTTATTCTTTTAATAATATATAAATAAACTAGGATATAATGTCTATAGTTAACTTCTAGGACTTAACCTTTAACTTTAACTATACCTATATCTACTACTATATAATTAAGCCAGCTATAGCCAGGAAAAAGAAAAGTATTCTCTTTAGCTTTATAGACTATACTAATAGCGAAAAAATAAAATAATACTGCTAGCCTAGCTACCTAAGCAGCGTTTATAGTAAAGGCAATAGTAGGATTAATAATTAAAAGTAAATCTATATATTTTTTAATAACGCTATAACCTATAAAACCTTTATTAACTGCGCTAATACTATTAAAAGATATAAACAGTTTAAAGGAGGATTTAATTTCTTTTAAAGAAAGTAATAGTTCTTTTAATAAATTAAAAGATAATTAAGATTTAAAAAAAGACAGAGTTTTAAAAGTAATTATAAAGCATAATTAAAAGGCAATAAAAAAAAGTAAAAAAAGCTTTACAAAACTAAATAAAAAAGGATAAGCTATAATAATAGCTTTTATAATGGTAATAAAAAAAAGATACTTTAATATCTTTAGGTTTAAAGAATTATAGCCTTAAATATATATTGTAGCTTAACTTTATTAAAATTAATAAATAAATCGGTTTAAGATAATATTTAAAAGTAAGTCTATATAGTTACTTAAATAATAAGATAACTAATATAAAATAAGCGGATAATAGCTTAAAATACTTAGCAATAAATGTAGGTTATTAAAATAAAACTATTTAATTATAGTAGTTTTATTATAGGGAAAATAATTTAATATAAATTAAATATAAAGATATTAATAATATATATAATAGTACTTTTATGTTTAGTTTTCTTTTTTGTATAATGTATTTATTTTATTATTTCTTTATATTATTAATATTTACTTTAAAGAATTATAATATTAATGTTAAAAGGTTTAGCTAAATAAATATTTTATTAAGATTTGCTTTTTTTATTTATAAATGCTTATAAAGAGGGTTTTGTTAAGGGTAGCTAATATATTTAATATATTTATAGTCCTCTTTACTAGTTTATTTAAATGAATTTAATTATTTATTTAAGTAATTACTAGATTAAGGAGGTATAAAACTATAGAGATAAACTAATAGACCTAGTTTAATAAAAAACTAACCTGTATTCTCCTTTAATATACTACCCCTATTTATATTTTTACAGCCATTAAAGTATAAAGAGGTAACTATTAATTGCTTTCGACTACAGATATTATAATTAAATAATTTACAGTATCTTTTAATCTTTATATTACTTAATTATAGCTTTATAGTTCTATTAAAAGCGCAGTTTCCGCGCTTTATTCCAGTTATTATTAGTGTATATATATATATTTAAAGCGCTAATTCCCCCTTAACAAAATATACTATACTATACAGCTATATAAATAGCTATAAAGCTTATAGCTTTATATAGGTTCAAATTCTTACTATTAGTAAGAAAAAGGCTTAAGAATATATTGCTATTCCGGAAGCAATAGCTTTAAAAAAACAATTAATTAAATTTAGTTCTAGGCTTATTAAAAAGAATAATTTTAAGGGAAAGGATTTCTCTAAACTCCCTAAAACCCTAGGCTAAGTAGAGGATAAAGGGCCTTATATACCCCTATTGCTTAAAGAAATAAAGGGGAATAAACTTATAGAGGATACCTTTATAGAGGAAAGGCCTTATATACCTAAGGAATCCTCTATTACTAAAGATCTAAAGGTTATTAAGCCAATTAAACTAAAGGGAGAGACTATTACTAATCCTAGCTAAAAGCTATTAAAGCTAGCCCTTTTATAGTATAAAAGACTAGGTTATATTAGTTTAAGTCTATTAAAGAAGACTGCTAAAATAACTACTAGAATTCCTAACTTTAATTTTATTAAAGAGACTGAATTTTATTGCCTAGTATATAATCAAGGAAAAGCTATAAGAGGCTTAATTTAAAGCTAATTCCTGATCCACTAGCCTCTCTAAATTGTCTAGAAGCTAATACTTTCTTTATAAAGCCAGTGCCTTATAATAAGGCCCCTATTAGTCTTTTAATTATTAATAAAAAATCAAAATATAGGTGGCTATTCCTTTTAAAAGATTATAGTAGACCCACCCTTTTAGCTACTATATAAGGCTTTATAAATAGCTTAAAAATGCAGTATAACTAGTATCCTAAAGAATTTCATTATAATAGCAGAAAGGAAATTAATTAGGAACTTTAGACCTAGTTCTTTTCTTCAGGAATTACATATTCCTATAGCAGCCTTTATATTTATAAACAAAATAGTTTAATAGAACGCTTTATTAAAGTTTTATTAAATAAGCTATAGGCTATTACTATAGCAGCTAACCTACTGCTATATCTCTAAAATATTATTATTACTGCAGTTTTTAAATTAGTTAACTATATAGCTATTACTTATTAAAATAACAAGGTTATACTAAACCTTATTTATATATAGCTTCATAGAAGCTATATATAACACAGTAATAAAGAAATAACTAAGAGTTTAATTAAGCTAATAATAGATAAATAATTAAATTGTAAATAATTTAATAGCTGGAAGCTATAAAATATCTAGTATATATATAGCCAGTATAGAAGTAATTATATAAACAATAGCTTTATCTTTTATAATAGTCCTCCTACTAAATAATAGAAATATAGCAGCAGAATTAGGTTTATAGCCTTATTCCTATTTTCCGCAAAATTTATTTATATAGGAAATTATCTAAATCGACTTATAGCTATACAAATAGGAAACTATTTTAGTTAAATTTTTCATAATAGCTATTATGCCTATTATATTAAATCTAGGGTAGGCGGGGTAACTGGTCCTAGCTTAATTGTTATTGTTAAAGATAATAGAAATTTCCTAACTTATACCGAAGTTCCTTTCAAGCTTGGTCCTAGTGTCAGGCCTAATTCCAGGTCTAGCCAAAATAAAAAGGTTACCTAAATACACTAAAATCCTTGCTTTTTAGCCCTCTTTTTTAACACTCCCTTTAAAATAAATACTATACTATATAACTATAAAGTAAATATAGGATCTAGATATAGGAAAGTAATTAAAATATAAACATAAAAAGGATTGCTAATATAGCTGAAAATAATAAGGATAGTTAATAGCTATAAAATAGTTAATAGCTATAAAAAGGGTAAAAACCTTAGGTATATACCTTAGGTAAAATTTTAAGATTAAAGAGATTTATAAAATTCTTTAATTTTAAACTTAAAAGAGGCTTAGTAAGCCTATTAGTAACTATTTTACTAGTTTCCAGATAATTAACTATAATAACACTATTTTTAACCTATTCTTTAATATAATTAAACTGTAACAGAGTATATTTTATTTAATTATAAAGGGTAAGGTTATTTAAGGTAGAAATAGTACCTTTATTGTTATTAAGTAATAAGATTGGCTGTTTAATTAGTTAATCTACCTCTTTATATAGGCTAATAAGCCATTAAATCTTTTTAGTAGCTTCTATAAAATTTATAAACTTTACTTTTAGCATAAAAAGATAAATAGTTAAGCCCCTTTTCAATTTCCAGCTAATTGGCCTATTAGTAAGTATAATAATATAGCTATAAGTCAATTTACTTAATTCTTTATCTTTAGTAAAATCACTATTATAATAGCTAATAGGTATAAAACTAGATTTTCTAGTATACTAAATAGCTAGATCCTAAATACTATTTAAATACTATAATAGGTTACGGGCTGCGTTTAAATGCTTTTTATAAAGGCCTTAAATTATCTAGCTAGCTACTAGACTAAAAAGCTAATATCTACCTAAATATAAGTTATTAAATAGATGTCAGACTACAAATCCTGTAAACGTCAAGCTCTACACAATCTGCGTGGATAAGTGACCTTATATGCTATATGACACACCCCCCAGGTGCAATAGTCCTAATAGAGCGCCTGAATTCCCTGTAATCCTATATATTAAAGGCAGGGCGCAGAGGACTTTTTCTGTTAACCTTTTCAATTACCATAGCTGCAGTGCCTAGATCTGGTTAAACTAGGTCTTTTTGCCTAGATCTGGTTAAACTAGGACTTTGCCTAGATCTAGCTAGATCTAGGATTATTTTTAGTGTCTTTTAACTCCTCTAAATAGAGTTGAACTTGCAACCTGGAGCTATATCGGATAATTTCGCCCGAAACAATACCAGGCTTATAACTGTTAGACTATAAATCCTGCAAAAGTAAAGCTCTACACAATCTACGTGGATAAGTGACCTTATATGCTATATAACAATAGATAATAGTATTAATAATAGCTTAAAAAAGCTTAGTATTAACTTTATTTACTTTAATTATAGTTTTATTAGCTAAAATAAAGGGCTATAAAGGTAATTGGATAAGCTTAGAGTTTTAAAGGTTAAAAGACTTTATAGCTTTAGTAATATACTATTTCTAGGAAAGTTAAAGAAAGCCTTTTTTTCTATCTTTAACTATTTAAACCCTTAAAAAGAAAAAGGCAGGGCCTTTATTTTCTATAGTATAGACTTTATTAAAAGCTAGCTTTAACTAAACTATAGCTTCTTTATCTAGTCTAATAAAAAGATAGTTATTTATATAAATAATAATAAAAATACTATTATTTAGATTATAAAGAATAGTAAAGTTAGAAATTAAAGGATTATATTTTAATTGATTTTTAAGGCTTATAAAGCCTGTTACTATTTTTTAAGGGACTGTTTTAGGCTATAAAGAGCTTTCTATAACTAAATAACCTAATCTATATCAGGGTTATAACCCAGCTTTTTAAAAATAGACTTAATCTTAAAGGAAGCTTAATTAATATAGTCTTTAAATCCTTTAAGGAAGTTTAGGAAAATAGTTTCTTTAAGTATTTTATTAAAGAACATATTAATAAAGTCGATTTGCTTAATTTCCTAGTTATAGATAGTAGTTAGGGCTAATAAGAGCTGCTAGGTAAAAGGAATAGCTATTAAGGCGAATATTTAGTTAAAATCTATTCCTTTTAGTTATTAAAAACCTTTAGCAATTAGTTTAGCTTTAAATTTTACTATTTGATTATTTTAGTCTTTCTTAGTCTTTAAAACTAATTAACTAGTAATAAGATTCCTGCCTTTAAAAATACTATTACATTTAATAAAAGTAAAGGTATATTATTTAACTAGTTAGTTAAATTTGCTATAAATTGCTTTTAGCTATTTAATTTTATTAAGACTATAAAGTATTTACTTAACCGTTTATAGGTTTTATACTGCAGTAGCTAAAAAGGCTAGCTTTTTAATACTATAATAAAGAAAATAGGATATATCTATGTTTATAGGATCCTTTATAACTGCAAAGTCTTATATAATTAATATAAGAATAAAGGGAATAGTAGTAAATACTCCCTTTAAAATAGGGTTTAAAAGTAAGGGATTAATATCCTAAAAGCTAGGAATTATTTAATCTATAAAATCTAGCTTTATTTCTCCCTTTAATTCCTTATTATTTTAACCTATAGAAGGCTTTAGGATTTAAAGTTTAAGAATTTTATTTTTATATAGCTTTATAGTTAATAATTTAAAGACTATATATTTAGTTAAAATATAAATAAGGTAGGTATTACTACTTAAAACTGCTAGTAGTCTCTTAGTTTTAGTTTTAAAGGTTAATTTATAGTCTTTAGCCCTTTATTTTTATAAAATAAATACCTTATAATAGAGGCCAATAATCCTATATCTTTACAGATTAAATTTATAATCTTTATTAAAGTCTAAGTCTTTATATAATTCTTAATAAAGGGTAGAGTCCCTATTAGTAATAGCTGTATAGTTAATTAATTTAAAAACTACAGTAATAATAAAATTCTAGAGATATAGCAGTAAGTTAGCTGCTATAGTAATAGCCTATAGCCTATTTAATAAAACTTTAATAAAGTATTCTATTAAGCTATTCTATTTATAAATATAAAGGCTACTATAGGAATATATAATTCTTAAAGAAAAAAATTAGGTTTAAAGTTTTTAATTAATTTCCTTTCCGCTATTATAATATAATTCCTTAAAATACTGGTTATACTGCGTTTTTAAGCTATTTATAAAGCTTTATATAGTAGCTAAAACGGTAGGTCTACTATAATCTTTTAGAAGGAATAGTTACCTATATTTTGATTTTCTATTAATAATTAAAAGACTAATAAGGGCTTTATTATAAGGCACTGGCTTTATAGAGAAAGTATTAGCTTTTAAACGATTTAAAGAGGCTAGTAAATTAGGAAATAGCTTTAAATTAAGCCTCCTAATAGCCTTTCCTTTATTATACGCTAAGCAATAGAATTTAGTCTCTTTAATAGAATTAAAGTTAGGAATTCTAGTAGTTATTTTAGCAGTCTTCTTTAATAAACTTGAACTAATATAACCTAGTCTTTTATACTATAGGAGGGCTAGCTTTAATAGCTTATAGCTAGAATTACAATTAATAATAATATCTCCCTTTAGTTTAGATAGCTTAATAACGTCTAGATTTTTAGTAATAAAGGATTCTTTAAGTATATAGGGCCTTTCCTTTATAAAGGTATCCTTTATAGGCTTATTCCCTTTTATTTCCTTAGGCAATAGGGGTATACAGGGCCCTTTATCCTCTATTTAGCCTAGGGTTTTAGGGAGTTTAAAGAAATCCTTTCCTTTAAGATTATTCTTTTTAATTAGCTTAAGACTAGATTTAGTTAATTGTTTTTTTAAAGCTATTACTTCCAGAATAGCAATATATTCCTAAACCTTTTTTTTACTAATAGCAGGAATTTAAACCTATATAAAGCTATAAGCTTTATAGCTATTATATAGCTATATAGTATAGTATATCCTTTAATTATAAGAAAAAGACTATATTTTAAGGGATTTAATAGCTTTATTAGCTATATAGTTTTTATAAAAAAGGTATTATATTATATATATCCTTTAGTTTAATAATAGCTTAAACTATTTATAAGGTTTATATCTAGTTATAGGCAATAACAGGTATTTAATAGTATTACCTTTTTATATTAATTATTTTTATTAAAGATATTAAAAGTAGCTATACCTATTCCTTTAAATGTAATAGGACCCCCTTTAATATAAACAACACTAAATTCCCTATTATTAGGTTTATAGCCTATAAACTATTTTTTAAAATTAACTATATAAACTATAAATCTAGTATTATATAATAGGCTATCCTAAATAGGAAGCTTAACGGAGTTACAGGATTTTAAAGACTTTTATTTTATTTTAGCGTTTAAGGCTTATAAAAGATTTCAATTACTATTTAAACTAATAATAAATTTAATAAAGGAATCTTTTAATGGCTTTATTTAGCTATACCCTCTAGTAGCTAGATTATATATACTAGTAAAAATATAATCCTTTTTAGTTTATTTTTAATTATTATTTTAATTCTTTTAATTTCCTTTCCTTTTATAAAAGTTAAAAGCTAGCTTTTAACCTTTAGATCTAAAAGGTATTAATTAATCTTTAAAGGGTTTAGAAGGCCCTAAAGCCTTATTAACCTTATATACAGTAAAAGATAGATTCCTAATCTCTTTTAGTATATCTACTATAAGAAACTAAATATTAAAACCTTTAGTTAATTGCCTAATAGCTTTACTGGATTTAATAGTTCCTTTAATTCTTTTAGCCTATTAAGTATAAGTCTTTTCTAAGGAATTTAAATATTAATTTATTTAATTTAAGATATTAATATTAACCTGTAAAATAGTTAACTTAATTAATAAGCTATTTAAAGTAGCGTTAAATTTAGTTAAAGATCCCTTATAATTACTGTAATTTAATAAATGAAATTCCTATTATAGAGTGCAGTATAGCTATATAAAGTATAAAAAGAAATAGGAATAAAGCTTGATTCTAGTAATAAATATACTATAATAGCCTCGCTATATATATATATAGCTAATATAAAGGAAAATATAGAATATATATATTATAAGTGCCTATATAGTCTAATATATTGCTTACGCGATATATATATTAACTAGTATCTGCTATATAAGCAGATAAAAGCTCCTTAGCGCTAATAAGCGCTAATAAGTAATAAGTCTTTAGCCTACCTAACTTAATATACCCCCCAGTTAATAAAACTATTTTTAATGCTTTATTAACTACTATCCTAGTCTATTTATAGTATTATAACTGTCTGGCCGCGCTTTTAAAGCCTCTTTTACTTAGTTAAAAGCTCCTTTATTGTAAATATATATTAATATTCTATTATTAAGGGTAAAAGGGATATAAATACTATAGCTATTATTAATCTATAATAATAGGAAGTTAAATAATAAAGCTCTTTAAATAGGTAAATTGATTTTAAATAGCTAAAATAAATATATTAGCTGTCCCCTGGCCCTATTCCTTACTTTTCTTCTTTAATTATTAATATTATTATTATTATTATTAATAACAGCAGTATTAGTAGTATTAATATAGCCCTAGTAAATATTATACTTTTCGCATATTCCTTTTATAGTATACTTTTATTAGCTAACAATAAAATCGCAGAATAAAAATACCTCCTCGGTTAAGCGTGGTCGCGGTCGCCCCCTGAAGGTGGCTTGTTGTGGCGTTGGTTGTCCTTGGGCGGCCATGCCTGCTGCTGCTCTTACGCCGGCTCCTGCTCCGGCTGGTCCGGTTTCTGTTGCTGCGCCCGCTGCGGCTGCTCCCGCAGCAATCCCTGCTTCTGCCTCTGCTCCCGCCGCTGCCCCTGCTGCCGTGCCGTTATCCCCTCCTTATAAGGGTTATTTAAAGTCGGCAATCGCCAGCAAGGGAGATTTCTTCCAGTATATTACTGTCGCTTACTCTCGGCGGTATACTGTTTATTTTAATAGTAACTACTAATATACTCTTTAATATATTTTTTCTTTACTTTTACTATATTACTTTAACTAATTATATACTTTATAGTTATTTAATGCTTATATTAATTATATACTGGCTCTTTTAAACTATAAATAAAGATAATAACCGTGTAAATATATTATTCTTTCTCTATATACTTATAAGCTAATATCATTAAATAGCAATTTAATGCAAGAAGGCGTTACGCCTTTAATTTAATTTATTAAAAGAGGAGGATTTAGTTTATATTAAAAAGGCAGCTGCTTTAAGTAGCTATAATAATAATACCTTTTGCGCGGAAGCGTATAAAGGGTAGAAAGCTTTAAGTAATTAGTTGTTATAGTAATAAAGTATACCCCTTATAGTAAGCAGCCTTTAAGCTAGAATTAAATAGTTTCCTATACTCTTATATATTCTATTCTAATAACTGTATATCTATTAAGTTTAATAGTACTTTAAAGTATTTAAAGCGCTATTAAATAAAGGCTTTAATAAGTTTATTAATAAATATAAAGTTAATAAAAAAATAAAAGACTAACAATAAGCTTTTTTAATATTTCTATTAAAGCTATATATTTTATATATTAATATAATATAGGCAAATATTAATTTATATATTTTCTTTAATTATAAAATATATAGTTAATTAAGTATTATAATTAATATTTTAATTAATATTAAGGTTAAACTTTATTTTTTAAAAAAGGTAATATAAATTTATTGCCTTTTTTACTATTTAAGTAAAGGTAAATAACTTTACTGTAGTTATAAATATATTAACTATACTTTAATATATAGTATTTTATAAAATAAAGCTTAAAAGGAGTATAATAAAATACCTTTAAAATAATCTTTAAGTATTTATATTTTTAATGAAAAAAGTATTACTTAAGGCAGTTAAAGCTTATATTTTACTTTACCTTTTATATTAAAAAGTTAAAAAGCGCTATATATATAAATAGCGGATTAACTAGTTAACTGCTTTAAAGTGCTTTTTATTAAGGTTAATTAAAAACTGCAATAAAGTTAAAGTACTATATACTATATCTAGCTTTATTATAATAACTATATAAAATATAGATTTTACTTTTTTTTAATATATTTTAATAATTACTTTTATAGTTTATATTATAGCTTTATTAAGCTTTATAATTAGTATTAAAATTATAAGAAACTATATTTTATACTTTTTATAGTTTTAGGTAATTTTAATACTTAAAAACCATTATATATCCCCTTTACTATAAAGCTTATACTTTACTTTAAAAGTATTTAATAGCCTAATATAAAAAGCTTTATTATTATAATAATATATAGTTAAAATATTATTTATATAAAATATAATAAAAGTCTTTTAAGCTTAGTTATAAAAAAGGCAAGGCTTTTTAAAGCTTAAAATTAACCTTTATTTCCTTAAAGTTAAAGATAATTTATTAAACTATAGTTTTAGTAAATCTTTTAGTTTATATAAGGCTTTAGCAAGCTTTAAATAGATATTTAATAGCTTAAAACCTTTAAAAAGTTTATATATAATTAATTTCGAATTTTTATCCTTTAAAGCATTAATAAAAGCATTTTTGATATTATATTACTTTAACTTAAAGTTAAATTTTACTATTAAAGTAATAAATATATAGCAATAATGCGCTACTAGTATAGCTATATATATACTCTCTATTATAAAGTATTCCTATAAATCCCTTTAAACTATAAGTTAAGCTTTATAGTATTTTAGATTTCTGTTTTAGTTAAACTTATATATAAAAACCTAATATATAGGTAATAGCTTTATTTTTGCCTTTAAGTATAGTATCTTTTACTAGGTTCCTTTTGCGCGCAAAGAGTTAATTTTATTATATATAGTTTATTTAAACCTAGCTTTAAGTAACTATTTTATAAGCTCTTTTTAATCTTTTAGCGGTTTCGCTAAATCCTTTTAGTAAATAGTTTATTTATTAAAAGTAATACTTTTTTAAAAGGAAGCTTTTTAGTTTATTATTATATTAAAAATAGTAACTACTATTACTATACTTTTTAGTTTACTATTTATTAGCTTTTATTAATTATATAATAGTTAATATAGCATTAAATTAAAAAGTTTTATAATTATTAAGTATATACTAAGCTTATTATTCTTTAAAATAGTACTTAAAGTGCGCGTTTTAATTTTATATATTAAAAGATATTTATTAACCTTTTTTATAAGTTATTTCCTTTAAAGTTTTATACTTTTATAAGTATTAACTACTGCTTTACTATTTAAGGAATTACTAGCTAGCTTTTCTTTTAAAATCTGCTTTTTTAATATAAAAGTAAACGAGTCTTTTATATACTAGTCTGCCTTTAGCTATAGCAGTTTATCTTTTTTTATTAAGTAATATACCTTTAATATATAAAGTTATTCTTCTACTAGCTCTCTTTCTTTAAAGAGGGGTAAATTGCTTTTAAAAGTATTACTTAAAGTTCCTATTAATGCACTAGTGTTACGGCACCGACTATAACGCGATGTTGACGCCCTGTTACATGAGCTCCAGTCACGTAACCAGGCCCTAACGCGTTCCTAGCTATAGCTTTCTGTAGAGCCTTAAGGCTTCCTTGCTCTCTACGGCATAATAATGATATTTGCCTTAACCTGCCTTCCTGTGCTGTGATAGTTTATACTGTCCCTTAACTTGGCTGCGCTGTCGCGAGGCATATACCTAACCAATTATAAACTTCCTTGAATTCCCCCTTTATTCCTAAACCTATAATAACGCCTTTATAGCCTAGCCCTCGCCCTTTAAACCCTATACCTGTAGAAAACTAATTATAAGCGAGATAAATATAGATGCCCTGAACCTTGCCCTGTAACCTAACCTGGCCTAATAGACTATAGTCCTCGCTATAGAGCTGGCGCCTTTCCCTTTTCTCTTTAAAACCCTATAAAAATCTAGCGTTAATAGCGACTATATATATTTAATAAACACAATTATTAGGGACAATAACTTTTATTACTAGTTCTGTCTCTTTAATTAAATAATAGATAAAGGCCTAGCTTAATAGGAAAAATAAAAGTAAACCTTTAAGTAGGAAATCTTAGAATAGGCAGCTGAAAACTAAAACCTTAAAGTATAAATTAAAGCTTAAGTTAAAGCCTTAAATACAGCTTTACTGCTAAACCTTAAAAATAATAACCTATTTAGCCGCTGCTAAATTAAAGACTTTAAGTAATTTAATAGCAAGCAGAAAGATATTACTAAACGTTAATAAAAATATATTAACTAGCGCTCCCAGATTAATATTACCTTTATAAGTAATTAATTAATTTTCTTAACTAAACTTAAAAAGATCTTATATATTATAAGCCTTTTAAAGGGAGATATATATTAACTGTAATAAAGAAACTTTAATACTATTATTAAGAATTTTAATAACCCTGCCTAGTAGTATTAAAAGATTAATGCAATACTCTTTACCGATTTTAATAAGCAATATAAAACAATTAACCTATTTTAAAAAGTATTACAGTCTTTTAATAACCTATATATATTAAATAAGCCTTTTTAGAATTTTATAGTAAAGTTGTCTGCACTAGGCAGTAAATATAGTAAAACTGTTAAGTAGATAGTAGAGGCTTTAAAGATAAAGGTCTTTTAGGAATTTGCTAATACTATAAAGACTTAAGTAATTAAGCTAAATAAGTTTAACTTTACCAAATAGTGCTAACTCTACTAAACTATTTATAATAGGCTTTAAGAAGGCGCCTATTATAATGCCCTCTGCGCCGCCTAAATAGGCTAGTGTTAATAAAGCTATTAATAATAGCAGTAATATTATTAACACTAGCAGAATAACTAAGTAAATAACTAAGCGAATAACTAAACCGCCGCCCTAGCGCCAACTAGTGACCTAATACAGCTAGATATTATATATACTATATTACCTTGCCTTTAAGTCTCTTGCAAGGAATATATCGCTAAAAGACTATACTTTTACTGCAAAAAAGCAGGTTACAGCTTTAATAAATGCAATAAAAAGAAGTAGGCCAATATACGCTAAGGAAATCTATACTAGGCATAAAACTAAAATCACTAAATCTAGCTATATTAACTATACCTTAATTTAGCAGTACTTTAAAGCTAGCAGTAAAATAGCCTAGTAAAGTATAATAACTAAACCCTAATAGTATATTAATATTACCTGCAACGCTTAGTTAACCTATAAATCCAGGCTTTAAATAATATACCCTCCTTAAATATTAATAAAAATAATAATAATAGCGCTGCTTTATTAACTTTTAATTTACCTTAGTTTAGCTAGCTATACCTATTAAAAACTTAAACTTAACTTATAAACTAAGGAAAAGATTAACCTTTACTGAAAGTTATAAGTAAAGGTTAACTGTAAATAGTATTATTATTTTAAAATAGATTTACTGCTGCCTTTTTAATTAAAAGCCCTTTAAACTTAAATTAATAGATTATAAATCCCTTTTAGTATAAACTATACTATCTTTCGCGTATAATATTTATATTAATATAAAAGCTTTAATAAATAGCGGCTATATACTTTAAGCTTTTACTAGCTGCGCCTTTATTAAGCAATTTAGCATTATTACCTAATAATTATTATTTATTAAAAACCTCCTTTTTGCCGATAAAAGTATAGCTAATAAAATTTTAAACTTTTTTATTATATAAACTATAATTGGCCCCTATAAAGAACTTTACCTCTTTTTTATTATAAGTATCCCTAATAATATATTTATTATCTTTAGCCTTTTATAATTAAGAAAATATAACTTTAATATTAACTAGGAAGAATTAACTATTACTTTTAGATTTTATTACTGTTATAACTATTACCTTTTAAAGAATATAGCTAGCTTTATATAAGTCTTAATAGCAGTTAAAATAAAAAACAACTTTGCTAAAGCCGATATAAAGAATATATATTACTGGCAATTAATAGTTAAAGACGCCTTAAATAAAGCAAAGCCTAACTTAATTAAACAAAAAACTATACTATATTAATAACTATTAATTAAAAATACCTAGGAAAAGGAAGACTGCAACTTAATTAAAAAGGGAGCTTATAAACTGCATATTCTATAAACCTTAATATTAAACTAAGATTACTATATAACCTGCAGGTATAGCAGAATTAATAATAAGGAAATATAGGTATAGATAATCTTAAACTAAATATATATAAAGCCGCTGCCTGCCTTTATAATCTGCAGTTAATAATAAAAAGGAAAACCTTTATTAAAGCTACTACTATTACCTTTTAGTATACTACTTCTGCAAAACTAAACTAAACCTTAAAATTAAAAAGTATATTTAAATATAGCAGATATATAGATAATAGCAGCTATAAACTTTATTACTTTTTATTATTAACTATATATCTATATAATAAAAGTAATTTAGGAAAAGATTAATTAAGTTATTAAAATTAGGGAATTAGCGCCTACTAGCCTATTAAAGCTTTTAGATAAGTTTTTCCGATAAATATTTATAGGATAGGGAGACTATATTAAAGTAAAAATAATATTACTAAAAGAAATATATAACTTTATTAATAAATATTATTCCCTAATATAATTAAAAAAGATTATAGCTGCTAATATAAAGAAATTTATAGTAGGAAAACCTAAGTTTAGTAAGCTAGATATCTTAAAGAAACTGCTATCCTGGCTATATAACCTATATAATACTTTCCTGCCGAAGACAGTAAATAAGCTTCCCCTATAATAGGCCTAGGATTATAAAATTAAAATATTGCTGGGAAAAGACCCTTTATATTAAAAGAATAGGCTATTTTTATTTAATAAACTGCAGGTAATAAGAAAATAGTTAAATAATAATTTAATAAAAGGATTTATCCGCGAATTGCAAGTATAATATACTACTCCCCTCCTTTTAGCTGTAAAATTAAAAGGCGGCGTCTATATTTATTAAAACTATTAAAGGTTAGATAATATTACTATTAAAAATTAATACCTATTGCTATTAATCCGGGAAACCCTTAACGCTTTAAGCTATATAAAGGTATATATAAAACTCGATATTATCGCTGCATTTAATAACCTTTATATTGCTAAAGGAGATATATAGAAAACAGCGTTTATTATAAGGTTTAGCCTCTTCAAGATATTAGTTATACCTTTCAGCCTCTATAATGCGCCTACTATCTTCTAATACTATATTAACTATACTCTTTATAACCTCTTTAACTGCACTTATACAGTATACTTTAATAATATCTTTATATACTTTTTAAGCTAAAAGGAATACTGAAAATATATTTATAAAGTGGTAGCCTGCCTTTAAAACGCTGGCCTCTAGATTAATATTATTAAATATAAGTTTAAAATAATAAAAATAAAATACTTTAGCTTATTTATTACCTTAAAGGGATTAAAGATAAATCCTGAAAAGGTTAAAGCTATACTAAACTAATAATTACTTAAAGGAGTAAAAGACTTATAAAAGTTCCTTAGCTTTATAAACTTTTATTACTGTTTTATTTAAAGATACTTTAAAATAGCTGCACTATTAAATAAGCTTTTAAAGAAAGATTAACTATATATTTAAAGAGAAATAGCAGGAAGCCTTTAACTTAATTAAATGCACTTTTAAATTAGCCTTAATCCTAGCCCTCTTTAACTATAATAAATAAACAGTCTTTAAAATAAATGCCTTTGACTAGGCATTAGGCGGTATCTTATTGCAATATAATAAAGAAGGTATTTTACGCCCTATCGCATTCTTTTCTATAAAGTATAACGCTTAAAAATACAACTATAAGATCTATAATAAAGAACTCCTAGCTATTATTAAAGTAATAGAAAAGTAGCGCCTAGAATTATAAAGCTTATAAGAATTTAATGTTATTATAGACTATAAAAACCTTAAATATTTTACCTTAATTAAAGCTTTAAATTAGCGATAAGTTTAATAGTCTATATTCCTTTTTAGCTTTAACTTCTATATTATTTATTAACCTGGCTTTAAGGCTGTAAAGTTTAATGCTTTAAGTAGAAAAGTAGAAGATAGGCCTGTAAAATTAGATCCCTTTAATAACTGAATTAAAAACAGGCAATATACTATCTTCCCGCAGAGTTCTTTTAGCCTTAAAGCTTAAGCAATGTTTTAAGAAGAAATCTTATTAGATATAGAAATATCTATAAGGGCTGCCCCTGTGGCTATAATGATACCTGCAGAAAACAGACTAATTGATAACCTGATCGCAGCAGTATATAAATGAAATACTATAGCGAGAGAAATAGTAACTGCGCTCCAAGACCTTAATATCCGCCGATGGCCAAAGCAGCTCTACAGGGAACTCTAGATCGCAATAAACGACTGCCGAGTAATAAGTGGCAGAATCTATTATTGAGAGCGGCTCTTTATTCCCCCTAATAATAAGCTTTATATATAAATCCTGTTTAGAAACCACTTTAGCGGCCCAGCTAAATACCTGGGCAGGTTTAAAACCCTAGACTTTATTAGCTGAATATACTAGTGGCTATAAATCTTAAAAGATATTAAAGCATTTATATAAGCCTATAAACTATATATTAAAATAAAGGCTTTATAATCCTTACTATAAAGTTTCCTTTAATTACTGTTAGTTTTATTCTATATATAGTTAAATATCTTTATTGACTATATTATACTGCTGCCTAAATCCTGCTGCTATAATATTACTTATAAGTATTTATTGGTAATAGTTTACTGCTTTATTAAAATGTATTACTTTATACCTATTACTTTACTATTAATAAAAAAGCTAGCCAATATATTTATTAATAGGATTTACTGCCTTTATAATATACCTAATAATATTATATTAAACTGCAGTATATAATTTATATTAAAATTCTAGGAATAACTTTTAAAGCATTTAAGAGTTATATTAAAATAGTTATTAGCCTTTTACTTTAAAACTAATAGCTAAATTAAAAGAATTAATATAAGTATAAAAT